>CM051030.1:59562639-59745139 GCA_027627225.1 Congeria kusceri
TTAACAGAATGAAACTGAACGAAGCATCGTTACACGGGTCTTGTTAACACGACGTATTGGTGATCATTTCTATACCAATGAAATTGCATACAATGGCTTTCAACGTTTTAAAACAAATGCAATAAAATCATATAGTAATAGTGTTATTTTTTCAAAAGATATAAGCTATATTTTTCATATTTGGTATTTCCAGCTGAAAATCAAAATACGTGACAATTGCAATTGTTAGTTTGGTTTTAAATGCACACGGTTTTACCATAATATTTTGAAGAGATCTATTTGTGTGTCTACCCAAAATGATATCTGACCCGGACCCGTCATGCCAAGGGAAGTCATCACCTATAGTCTGTGGATCACAACAGAATAAAGTAGCGTGGCACTGGAGCAATGAAGACGTTGGTCACTTTGTGAAGGAATATCTAAAGCACAGTGCAAACAATCCATGTTGATAGAATTATTGTCAACATTTACTGACCGGTGTGAAGTGGCTGCTGCCTCGTCCACACTATACTTAAGCGATATCAACTAGAATAATACATTTTAAAACCCGAAATTGTCAGCTTCTGTTTGACAAAGGTCAGAGACATTAAAACATCGATCAAACATTGTGGAATAACGGAACTATTATGCGGAGTGTTTAGCTACTGCCCGAGCACCAAGAGAGAGGGAACTACCGAATAAATTAATAAAACAGCTGTAATGAATGTTTTCTTTCGAAATGCTAAAAATTCACTTGTGCAAACGTGACAGGGCAAATTTCCAAACAGTGCAACATTAAGTGAACTTCATGCACCCAGGCTTGCTTTTGCTGATATCTGTCAAAGATATGTCAAAGATAACGCTTAATGCATTTGACTGTTCTTACGTTTGAGTGTCAGTTTACTTGGTTTGTTAACGTGGTTTTAATGTAAACACCGATATTATTCGGGCAAATGCACACTATTGGATTGTTATTTAAATAATTTATATCTTATAATGCAATGATAAAGTGAAAATATACATTATACAGTGAACGCCCATAAACTTGTTGTTACATAAATATTTACTCTTTTCTGTCGTGATATGTTAAGTATAGTATGAACACTGAAGTTCAAAAAGTCACAGTTGAGGTTTTGCTAATTTAATTTCTGAAGAAATAAATTACATAAAAACTTATTTATTAAAACATTTTGCATGACTTGATGCGGGAACGATATTGCTTTTCTTTGGCTGTAAATATTGTATCAACAAAACATTGAGTACTTTATATTCTCTGGACCATGATTACTGTTAAATTGTTCATACTGCTTTAATAGAACAAATAAACATTGATCCATCGAGATAAACTTGAAAGAGAAACTCCATTAATGTTAAATTAATAAGCTCCACCTCCACCCCGCTGACAAACTTGTCATTAAAATGGCTCTGAAATTAAGTATTGTACATAGATAGAGAAAACGCAAGCGACTTAAATCAATAGTTTGAAAAACAGAAAGCATCCGACGTTCTCAGACCTCCGGTCATGAAGTATATTATATATCATAAATTTATAAAGAACGAAATGAAAGGTATGTTATTGACTTTTGATCATTTATTGCTTTTATGATTTATTATGGTTTTTATTGCAAAACTACTGTGGATAATAAATTATTGTTTATTTCATGAACCTTTTTTTACATGTTTTTTATTTTTCCTCATTTCATTTTGATACTTAAAATGATTTGTTAATCTGTTAATAACACCAATTATACATTAAAATGTAAAGTTCAATAATTTTAATAATAATTAAAAACAACCCGATTCAAATCACATTGGCTACGAAATGAATTACACAATATATATGATAATTAAAAATAAATATTGAAATTAAGACCATTTCATGAGATGATTTTTTTTAAACAATCAAACAGAATTAGATTGAGATATGAAGCAGCATACTTAAACCCTGAATTCCTTACTTAAGCTAACAAAAGAAAAACATGTCAAAGTATTATGGCTATATATCAGACTGCTTCATTTATCGAAATCGTAGCATTCTTTAGCACGTCCCAATACACGTGCTTTAGGCTAATACGTTGGCACGTTTTGAATAAAAAAGTTGTCAGAGCAACCCGCGAAGCACCACTTTAAAGTAAATTGACACTATTCCTTTATGGTTATATTTCTTCGCCGGTCAATGTACACAATTAATCGTCTGCCCTTGGCGATTCGTGCGTATTTTTGACAGGCCACAGAAAATGGCAAGCACATAATTTGATTCCTTGTGAGATATAAGTCACTCATTTATTATCCGGGTACAAACGACCCAGTCGGCGACACATAACGACACGCCTATTTCATTCGAACACCCACACAGACCCTTATTATCTAATTACCACGGGTACTGTAATTATCGTTTTAGATATGTTAAATGCCACCCGATAACTGATATGAATGCATGGTATTTGTGTCTTGCACCGAGAAATAATAATGCCACTAGATTAGAAAGATGTAAACGTTCATGTTAGCTTTTTGATAAATGCAAATAATATGCTACTGGATGTGATGTACGTGTTACTGTTTTTGCATGTCATTGGACACTGACAGAATAAACTAATGCAACAATCAATGTTACACCAAATCCACTTTATCAACACAATCTACTATAATATTAGTATGTCCATCAAAGACACAACTAGAATCTGAAACAAAAAACAAAATATTAAATATGTTTATTAGTTTTTTTTTATAGGAAACTTTAATATCAGTGTCATATCAATACGCGAGTAACACAAACCGTAATAATAATGCAAATAGAAAATGCTTTTATTAAAATCATGCATGTCTTTTTGCCCCATGGGTTTTTGCATGGGCCGTTCCAAGGTGGTGACCCATAGTGTTATTCATTGTATAGTTTGTGTGTATTTTTGTCTTTTATGTGTTCTCGTGTTGTCATTTGTGTATATGTGCCTTTTAAGTGAATTATTCTGGGCTAAGTGTGAGGTTTGGCGTCCATGAAACAGGTTTAAACCCCCAATGCTTTGCATTGAACGTTCCAAGGCGGTGACCCCAGTATTTATCATGTTTTATGTTTTGTGTTGTCTTGTATGTGTTGTCCTGTATTGTATAGGCAATTGGTCACTTGCCTCAAATAAAGGACCAGCAGATGGTAATAATGGTTTCTCTTCTGGTGATGTCTCTGGAGTTTCACTATTCCTACATTGTCAAAAATATAACTGCTACCCATCTACCTGTCTTTATATTTTAACACAATCTTGCATGTTTATTTATGTTAAAAAGTTATCAGTAATCAGTGACAGTCAAGTAATTATTGCGAGTAGGGGCAGATTCGTGTTCTCACTATATTTCGGTTTGCCTGGGCAACCTTCTAAAACCGACATGAAATACAACCCCATTGTAAATACCGTGGGCAATTTACGTTGATCGACATGAACTGAAAAACGAAACTCTTTAATAAATCTGAAATAACCGAGGGGGCTATCAAGTTCTTATTGTGAAGACGCTGGGCTATCAGGCAGAATATCTTTTCACATTGTACGTTATGTAACATATTTACATGTATGTATACCGGCATGTGTAGTACCATATTTTTCACAAATCGAATTTTTCACACGTGTAAAAAATAGGATTTTATTTTTCATATGTGTGATAAATAGGATCTCATTCTTCACACCTCGCAATCTCATTCTTTACATTTTCTGTGAAATTTGTGATCGAGTCCAGTTTTTGATAAGCACTCAAATCGTATTCTTCACAAAATAGTGAATTTGTTACAACATAATCCTATTTTTCACACTGTATGCGCCCGAAAAATAAGGGTGTGATTTACGGTACGGTATAGTATGCATGGTATGGTACGATATGGTGCGGCATGGTATGGCATGGCATGGATGGTTTGGTTTGTAATACTATGGTAGGGAAAGGTACGGTACGGATAGGTACGGTACGATTATGTACGGGTAGGTACGGTACGGTTAGATACCTTTAGGTACGGTTAGGTACGGCACGGTACGATACTGTACTGTCCAAACGTACGTACCAACATGTGCGGAGATTCTAATAAGGTCAATATATTTCCGTCCGTGTATACGTATATTCTAGTTCGGGCGGACTTATGCATGGTTATTTTGGTTTTAATAATCCAAAATAGGACGTTTGTTTGTACGTACGTTCGGATGCGTGCATTTGTTAATATTCCAATAAAATGGTGTACGTTCGTATGGACGTACGCGAGTATGTATTTCTATATCATAATTAGACCGTACAAACGTATTGACTAACGATTAAGCGCATGCATACATTAGTATATAGCTCCTAAATAGTGCTTAGTTTCTCATAGTGATGACAATACTGATGATGACGGTAATTATAATGATAATAATGGTGATGACGAGAATAATTGATGACGATGATGACGACGATGATGATGATAATAATGATGATGATTACTGAATAATTATGCTCCAAATAATAATTTCATCGATTGTCGCGATACAATTTCACCATACAATATGTGAAAAATATGAACCGTACGCATACCCCGTTTTTGGCCAATCACATTCTTCACACTCATAAATGTGACAAATGAGATCCTGTTTTTCACAGGCATGTGAAAATATGATTTGTGAAAAATATGATCCTACACGGCATGTTTTATAGTTTTTCAGGTTCCATGTTTATGCAAGTTTACAATATCAAATTCAAAATTGAAATTACTTAATGTTGTTGGATATTGTCATATTCTACTCTGAAAGACAGATGTAAACAAGGCATTATCGACTAAAAAACCAAAAGCCCTGGAACAAAGAAATGTAATTTCCAGTTGAATGAGGACATGTCTTTCATAACATTACTTCAAATTCTGTGGAAGAAAACAATGTGTCAGATACATTATTTCCGCGTGTCTCGCCCATTATTTAAACACCCTCCAAGAAACTTTACCACTGGAAGATTTATCATAACCCAACCTAAAGTTTTGGTGCATTTAAATTTATAAATAAGTTTTGTATAATATCGTGGGTGTCACATTATCTCCATTCATTCGCCGACATCTTAGAAAAAAATGTGTTTTTTTGCACAATGAACACACCACCGTAAACTTGACACTAAACACTAAAAACTTCACAACAGAAAAACAATGCTTTAAAATGGGATGGTTTGTAACAGCTAAAGCCTGCTTGCCGATGGTAGTGAATTAACTGATATTAAATACAAATTGATCTGAATGCAATGGCCTCGTAGTTTATCAAACATCAATGATTTTAAATCAGCTAAGACGCCGAACTTTTTTTTTAACTGACTCAACAGTCTGCATTCCACAGTTTTGAAACATGCTGTTTTTTTTTCTTTGCCACCCGACACCTTCATTGTGGGAAACTTCCCGTACACCAATGTTTCTTTACACTAGATAGATATCTCATCTAGTTATGGGCCATTAGCATTGATGACAATCAGGTTACACTACATCAACACTCCTTCTAGATATAGTAGACCCAACTACGCACGGTATATCAGGCTATTTGACCGTAATCGGCCTTAATGGCTAAGGCAATACATAGATTCAATACATTATTACGAAAATCAGCAAAACAGAGATAGACAATGGGATATCTTGACTGTTATCAAAAATCGGAGACAAGGAATAAGAGTATACAAACGAAGATACAAAGCTAGTACTTGTTTTGTCTTTCATTCAATACTATCAGGAAATAAATCCGGCGTTAGCAAAATACTAGATAGCAAAAATTCAAGCCAATATTTGACATTTTAAAACAAGCGTATTTTTACTCGCTGAGTTTGATAATCATTTAAACTGGGAAAGACACTGTGTTATTTGGTCATATGTAAAAAGTCTGCTGACAGATTATGCCATACACATTTTGTTTCCAAAGATGTTTTAATCGTCTGGTTGATTATTTGGTTTTAAATGTGCGTGTAAAAGTGTTGAAATTTACATATTCATATATAATGTTAAAAGTTTGTAAGTTTCAAACGCGTATTTTGTAATGTGAAGTATATGTCACACGCCTTTAATCCATAAATGACGTGCTTGTCACATAATACTGTTGTACCATCTCGGTATAATTTTCCTCATAAGAAAAGTCCACGTTGTCATGCAGACGAGAATGAATAACAAAATGTCCACGTTGTGTTGCAGACGGGAAAGAGTAACAAAAGGTATACGTTGTCATGTAGAAGAGAAAGAATAACAAAAGTCCACGTTGTCATGCAGAAGAGAAAGAATAATAAAAACCCACGTTGTCATGCAGACGACATAACTTCCCTCCTTTATGCAAAATGCAGAAAATTAAGAATGCCAAACGTTTTGCAGTCGAAAAAGAATAACAAAAGTCTACATTGTTGTCTTGCAGACGAGAAAGAGTAACAAAAGGTCTGTGTGAAGTTAGCCGGATAGCAGAACAAGTGAAGCCAAATAACTCCAGCATAATTGCACGTAACACAACCACGCTTTACAAACACGAAACACAACCATGTGTTACATACACGTAACACAACCACGCGTCACATACACGTAACACAATCAGTCCAGTCGGAAGGCTCTACGCTGAAAAAAAAATTCGATAACCTGTACTGAATATGAAACGTTCAAGGCATATGCAACGTGTGATAACATAGCTTATTATTCAGATACTAGTGAAAGAACAGTGATGACAAGACTAAAAGTTGTTTTTTGTCCTTCAAGTTTTAAAATTGCACATTGCATTGCGATTTGTGCGAACATGCGTACAGCAGTATGCGTAGATACGCTCTTGTTAAATGTCAATTTTAATGTTTGAATGAATTTAAGATCGAACGTGCATGAGGACCATCAACATGCTTACTACCTCCACTATGAGGGTTATGTTTTTGTTATCGTCGGTTTGATTGTTCGTTCGTTATTTCGTTCGTCTGTTCGTTCGTACATACTTTCGTTAGTTCGGTCGTTTGTTCGTTTCTTTGTTCACTTCCCTAATAAGTTATGAAAATATGCGCGCAATCTTTTTGGGAAAGGTTGGCGATGGGTCAATGAACAAATGATTAGATTTTGGTGGTGACCCGAATCACCGTCTGGATCCAGGAATCTATTTAAAAAATATCTTAATGCTAGATATGACAAGTAGGCAAACTTGAGCGCAATTTGATACAATGCGAACGCAGGAATACTATAATAAAAGAATACGTGATATCATGATGTTCAATATTAATATAAGAGGCGTGTCGTTGGTTAACCGGGCTCAATGCATGTGCGTGAAGTGTCGTCCCGGATCAGCCTGTGCAGTCCGCACAGGCTAATCCGGAAGGACACTTTCCGCCTACAGTGGATATATGTTTAGAAGAGACTGCCTTGAAACAGAAAATACCATTAAGGGGAAAGTGTCGTCCCGGATCAGCCTGTGAGGACTGCACAGGCTGATCCGGGACGACACTTCGCGCACATGCATTAAGGCTTTTTAAGCCCGGGTATCCCACGCCACGCAGATTATGTAAACACCAGCCATGTCACCAAATCTTTAATTGCAGTATACATTTCAAAGCGCTTATAAAGCGGATGCTTGTGTATTTTTAATTTAGTCAAATGTGAATTCACATCAGTTATCATAAAGTTAATTCGACCTCTTAATGAATGCACCTGAAGAGGATGTTTCGAATTGATTTTAATCAGGAAAACACTATTTTAATTATAACGCATATGGCCATTTAGCTTCATCTATATTATTGAATCATGAATCTTAGAATCTGGATGTTTCACTTGTTTTCGAGCAAAACAGCAAGAAAAAGCTCTCATGGTAAATAAACACTGCAATGTGCAGACGCAAAGGAATGCAAGAAGAACACATGTTTGATTTGTATTTTCCTGTGTGCATAGTCAGGTACAAAAATAAACAAAGTAAGATACTAATGTCACTAAATGTGTCCGTAAACAGCGTCAAAATTCCGAGAGTTACAATGTTCCTCCACACAGATTGTTGTAAAATAATAGTATTTTTGTTGTTGACTCGGCTCAATATTTTAATATTGTATACAACGAAAAACACTAATATCGGAAATCAAATTATGTGAAATTCGCCTAACTACATAAATATTTTACAGTGTATCTATGTTGACCAATTATTTTTAACAAACGTTTTTCATTAAAACGTTACAATTTTCCTCTAATGATTTTTATAAAAACTACTAGGACAAATTCTTTAAAATTCGCTGTACATTTAATATAGCAAAACACTATTATATATTTCAATTTCTATAATGATAGGATAAAGAATAATCATACAAAAGCGCTTACCATTTTAGCTACCGTTGATGTTTCTAGCATTTTTTTTTCAATCTTGCATTTTTGCATGTCAATATCGGAATCATTTTGAACGTTCGAATATATCTGGTCAGTATTTAAAATGACGTCATTTCCGTAATGTCGTGCAATGTTTTCCCGGGTAAAATATTACATGAAATGATTATTGCCCGAGATCAAAAAGAAATACGGTGCATCTATCTGGTACATCTTACACGACGTTTTCTCTATGTTTTTTTTTTCTTTTCACGTTGTATTTAATATTCTGTCAACAATAAGAACATACAATTTATAGGACAGTAATCCGCATTTTATTACAAAGAAATCGATGAATAGTACTTTACCAGTATTCGATACATTAATTTTACAAATCTACCATGTGTATATGGGGTAGGCCTATTTTTACGTTGTACCGGGGTAGCATGCGCGACGTCAATAGCATAATAACTCTAACAGTAGAATACAAGAATAGCAGAACAACTGCAGCATAATAGCAGAATAACTCAAGCAGAATAGCAGAATAACGCCAGCAAAATAGCAGAATATCTCTAGCAGAATAGCATAAAAACTCCAGCAGAATAATAGAATAACTCCAGAAGAATAGCAGAACAAAACCAGCAGAACAGCAGAACAACATCGGCAGAATAGCAGAATAATACTAGCAGAATAGCAGAAACACACCAGCAGAATAACAGCAGACAGAAATGCATAACAACGCCAGCAGATTAGCAGAATAACTCCAGCAGAATAGCAGAACAAGTCCAGCAGAAAAGCAGAACAAACTCCAGTAGAACAACCGAACAACTCCATTAGAATATCAGAATAACTCCTGCAGAATAGCAGAATATCTCCAGCCGAATAGCAGAACAACTCCAGCAGAATAGCAGAATAACAGCAGACAGAAATGCAGAACAACTCCAGAAGAAAACCAGAATACCTTAAGCAGAATAGCAGAATTACTCCTCCACCACAATAGTTTGCTATTCTGCTGGAGTTATTCTGTTATTCTGCTAACTTCACACAGACAAACAAAAGTCAAAGTTCTTTAGAAGGGAAACAGCTTGAGAGGTCTTAAACGTTTCTATATTCTTTTGAGGGACAATGCTAAGTTTGAACCACACGACTTTAGGAATACATTGTAGTACTTATAATAGTGTAACAGGACCTCAATCGATGTCTAAACGTACCCCTATCATATTTACGATTTTTATAAGTGACCAGTAGTTCGTACAAGTATGGGATACAACCCTCAGTTAACGTGTTAGTAGAAAAGTCTAGCATGTTCGTTTATATTCTAAAGCAAAATGCATTTGTAAATGATAAAAATATTATCCCGATTGTACATGGATATAAATGAAAATCAATGTTTATCAATAATAAAGCTATGAAAATATAAAACCAAACTTCGATCGATTGTGTTGACAAAAGGCTTTTGAGAGGCTTATTTGAGTAAATCTGTCTCTGATTAAACAATTTAATGCTGTTACCTTGTATTATCTTGTTAAAATATGCTTTGTTCAATAACAAGTATTTATTCATTAAGTAACAGGGACTATGCCTGAATGCTCGTAGTGCAAAGAATGGCAATATTTTTAAACACTGGCAATAAATAGCATGCATCAAGTGACATCATTTTGAAGAATTCAAAACCGATGATTACAAAATAAATACAGGTGTCAAATGTTCTTTGCTTCACCTTAATGTCGAAACGGACGAAACATGAAGCAACAAAACGTACAAAACCCAACAACTCGTGGGTACCGGAAATACGTACACGTGCTATATGCGATAAATAAACAACTCTTTATATGCTGGGCGGTAGAGCTGAATGTTGAAATGATACAGCCAATAGCATTGTTATATCAACACCCCAGTTGGAATATCAAATGTCTCGATCTCTGCCCACACAAACCACGATAAATGTATCATATTAAACTTAGTATATTAGGACCGATTACATTTGGTAACGCCCTTGTTGTTTATTTGTCCAAGACGCAAATACAGTAACTGTAGGTAGTCACAGAAATCTTCATGATCGTTATCAGCATCAACACCATCATCTGCATTATCGTCGTCATCATTATCATCATCGTCGTCATCATGATCATGATCATCATGATCGTTATCAACATCGTCATCATCATTATCATCATCATCATTATCATTATCATCATCATCATCAGCATCATCATCATCTACATCATCATCATCATCATATTCATCATCATATTAATATTAATATTCACATTCATATTCATATGCATATTCAGCATATTTATCAAACTCATCAAATTCATCATATTATTCATATTTTTCATATTCATCATATTAATATTTATAATATTCATTTTCACCATATTCATATTAATCATACTCCATACTTTCAACATCTTGGTAAATAATTATGCAGGTTTGTACGCAAACTTTAAACTACTGAATGCAACGGCAATAATATGCATAAACGTCAACTTGTCGACTCATCCCGAACTAACTAATATGAGCAATAACCGATGGAGCGTATACATTTGGTGGTATCGATCGTTAGTGCTTCGTAGCCTGCAAAGTAAAAATTGGGTCACGCGATTCAATCTCTCAAAATCGACTTCTTAAGACCGTTGGCTTCCGCTAACAGTCTAAAAACGGCATGAAAGACAGTTTAGCATTAGTATTTTCAATAGTCGCAATGAACAGCAGACTCAAGAGTATCAAATGTCTATAATCTGATATAGAAAAAACCTCTGTCATGAATGGTTTCATGCCAGCATAACATATAATATACCTTAGAAGAATTGCCAGCAATTAATGTACGGAAATATGATTATAAATATGGCTTTATAATATGATTTGTTACCTTAATCACACACGGTCTCACATTTCAACATAACTGTGTAAAATATGCCATATATATGGCTAATGTTTTATTTGGCATTGTATGTAGCGTAAAACGTTGCGGCAAACATGTTCTAGGACTCGTATCCATACAGCTAATTAATAATAAAACACAGGAACAGTTCTTAAAAACCGTTTAATTCATTACGTCTGTGGCGGGTTCAATTGTAGCTGAACTTAAGATGAAATTGAACTTGAGATGAGATTAATTTATCGAACATTTGCATTTTCATTTACCGTCTAGCGAAGTGAACTATTTGAAATCGACATACTAGAAAATGTGATGTGAAAGTCGCATTTTAACTGTAACTTATGTTAAACTGTTCCTTACGAGCTCCAAGAATACTGGGACCGGTCTTATCAAACATCGTATGGCATATTATTATTACGATACAATTTTCGAAGAAGCATAAATGCTGAGCACCAACATCTATGATTACTTTATTTCAGTCATTCAATTCATTTCCTTGATATCTTTCACTTGTCCTTAATTTCAGGAACATACTGATCATAAATGTCTCACATGTCCTTTATTTCAGGAACATATATTTAATTGACAATTCCCAATATTTTTGTCACAGATTCCAAAAATAAAAGAATAGTGTAGATAAAGAAGCGAAATAGCACTACGGACATAGATATACATTAGAAACTAACGTTTCGTTTAGAGTAAGCATCTTAAAAAAGCGTCTGTAACGAGAAACGAACCAATAATTTGGAGTAATCTTTTGTTTTCGTTGAAATTATTGAAACCGCATTCATCACATACATCGGGCAAAACATGCAGTGACATGTTTGTAATTCAGACTGACCGATTGGTTAGCGCATCTGACTTTAAATCCGGAGGCGCGTTGAGCCCCGGTCTAGGTACCTTCTTTTTGCTTTTAATGTTATAATACTTGCACTTTTTAGTTCAGATGTTCTTGTTGTTTTTCCAGATTAAATGTTTAAAGAGGGTATGTACGATCTCATCAAATTTTTATAGAAACTTAATTATGCAAGTAAAATTAAACAGATAAAACGTTGATGAATTACAAACTAGAATAACAGTTATGGAGACATGATATTCGAAAACCCTTGAAATTAAAGCTTTACATCGTTAAAATACTTTTCGTCTTGCAGTCGAAAACTCATTCATGTACATTAGACATGTACACTATTGGGAAATCCCCATTATATGTTGCGTGTTGACTTAAGTTCTGTGCAGATGTGTTCATACGACACATGGACACGTTTTTTTTTCTGCAACAAATACGCTTACACGTGTCGGTATGGGCGTTGCGCTAGGAATAAATGTGTCATTATAAAGAAGTTCATTAAAAAACATGACATATGGTACATATAGCTGTTTATTTTTATTTTATTTTAACTTTCCTCGATCATATTCGTCCCCTCATTGGTGTTGTTCAAAATATGAAAAAATGCAATGTTAATATTGAAATCGTATATATCCCATTTAATAGCATACTGGTATTTAAAAAATACAAACATATGTGAACAATTCCATGTAATACAACAATACCACGGATTACTGCTAAATGTTTTGTCTTCGGTGTTCCATTAAAGCCAATCGTTGCTTCGCACTTTCAACATATGGATATACACGTGCGAAAACGCGACGTGCTTAAGAGCAAAATCACGATGTGCATACAACACGATGCGAAGTCGCGAAGAAATGATGCTAAGACGAGAGAATACGATGCGTTGAAGCGAAATTAATATCGCGATCGCGCTTTTTCGTATCGTGTTCTCGCGTTTTCGCGCTTGTATATTCATAGGTCGAAAGTGAGAAACAACGATTGCCCAAACGCGAGAACACGATACGAAGGAGCGAAATCACGATGCGAATGACGGCAACACGATGCGTTGTTCCGAAGACACAATGCGACCGCGCGACAATACGATACGATAAAACGAAATTAATATCGCTATCTCGGAGCGTGATTTCGCTCTTTCGTATCGTGTTGTCAAGTTTTCGCGCTTGTATATTCACATGTCGAAAGTGCGAAACAACTATATCCTAACGGAGCACGGTACATTTCTGCAGATAATACCTTCAGACCACAAATTAGCCAGAGGACTTAAAGGCAGATCCCCATTAACACAGATTATATCTTCTATCAGACACATATGATGTAACGTATATAAAGCATATATCAAACATATATTAAGCATTTTTCTCGAAAAAGCATACTGTTTGTTGGTGTTGGTGCTACTGTTGCTTTTAAATTTGTAAACTCATTTATGAATACATATTGCTTATAAACATAAACGATTTATGCATCACCATGAGGCAATTAATCTAATTCCCAGGGGGACACAGCTCCAATGTTCATGCATCCATTATTCGCCTACCTACAAGATTTTAAAATGTTGTTCATGCCATTTATATAAGGCCATACACATTTTATTCTATGTTTAGCGTCCTCGGGCTGGTAGGTTTTTGAATGTCTGATTGAATAAAAAAAACAATTGTGACCATGAAAAAAGCGGAATGCGTATTAAAAAAAATAAAGAGAAAAAAGACCTTTAGGTGTTTTTACCAATATTTGTATTTTGCCATATTATTGTTTGTTTTATGTTAAAAATATATATGTGTATGTAATCTATATGACTAATTGCTATTCGAGCCATTCTATTGTCGTTTAGACGTTCGAGGACAGATTTTGTTCGGGGAAGATATCGTTTATGATAGCTTTGAAATATCGGGTAATACAGTTTAATATACTAATACATATACTAATACTTAAAACAGGCATTGAGGACAAGTTTAATCGTACTAGGAAACCTTACGGATTTTCGTGATTGGGTTGTGCAGGATTTCTTAATCTATACACAATATAACATTCGACTGTACATGACATTCACTTACGTCATCAATTACGCAATACCTAATCACAAAGCCTTTCGTGTTTAATCAATAAAATGATACTCTCTTGTTGGTCAGAGAAGAATGTTGTTATTTCTAATTTATGATTTGTTGATCTTTTATGGTGAAGATGAATGTAAACTAAGCGAAATAATCTTTGATTATATTCCAAATATATAGAGGATATTTGTTTGTTTTCGGTTTGATAACGTGTTATATCATCACTGGAAAATGAGACAATTAATATTTTCACGAGCGCTTGCGCGAGCCAAAATATGTCAATTGTATCCCTTTCCAGTGATGATATAACGTTTATCCCACCAAAACAAACACATTTTTTTATTTCATGCTATGGAGTTTTTTTGCATTTAAAAAAGTAGTCCAGCACAGTGAGTGATGCAAGGATTTATATCACTGATATTTTTCTATATGTCACCACTTAGCATAAAATAAAAGGGTCTCTTTTTTTAAAGTTGGTAATTTGTATAGTATTTTGAATTTAATAGCCAAATAGTTACCACATCTAATTTATATCACGACTGATGAACGTTTGCATATAAAATCATGCTTCTTAAAAGGGCATATCGACAGTATTTCCCATAAATATATACACATATTAAAACAAGACGTATTCCCATTTTTCTCGTATATTTTTTTCTAGTAGCAATAATATTTTGATGAAATCGTTAAGAAACACACACATACAAAGCCATGAAATCCAGCTGGATTCGAACGCAAGCCTACAAAATCGCACACCTCAATGAAAACTCCCCCCCCCCCCCTGCTACACAACATTTATTTATAATGTTGTGCACACGTCCTTCAAGTACATTTCATTCATATGAGTTTTACAACTGCTAGTAATTATTCCGCGCCCGCGAAAGTTGCCCGATGACCAAGTGCTGTTTATATGTTCAAATTTAATATATTTGTCAAATGTTTTAAGACCGAAGGCATTCGTATTTAACAATGCATTAATATTTATTCTTTGTAAAATGAAGTTTCCTTTGAAGATGTTATAGTCAAACAACCGTCGATGTACCCCTTTATGTAAAGTAGGACCGAAATATATGTTACTAAATTTCATTTCAGTTCACTGATATCTCTTTTTAAACAGATACACCACTTTAACCTCTAAGACACGGAAACACACCTTTCGTGATCATGAACCCCACATAATCCACTGCAATACACAAGCTTATATTATTATGTTACATAAAAGACTGGGACAAAACTATAAGACAAACCTTCGGAATGTTAAACCTTTCTAATTAGCTAACTGCGCAGACGTTTTAAGATATTTGTTTACATATTGGCAAATAAAGAGTTTTCAACTTTCTCACACGGGGAACACAAATATAGCTGACTTAAGATTTTACAAAAGTGATTTCAATGACCATTCTAAAAGGACTGGTTAACAGGTTGTCAAATTGACAAAAAATGCGTTGGATATAGTGCGTCGTGTATGAATAAATATCACCTGAAATAGATAAAACAAAAGGATAAAGCGTGTGTAACGCTTTTTCTTCGAAATTTGGAAACTTCGATATTAAAAAGAACGCGAATAACTATAAAGCATGAAAAATACACAATAATGCATATATACCCCTGTCTGGCAAAAAAGTAAGCGTGTCCCCACTTTGAGGTTTCAGACCCAGTTGCGACCCGCCTTGTTTTCTTTTTTATGTTAATCGCGGTAGACTATTCAGGGTGGTTGGTCTATACGATTTAATTTTTGCAAGCAACTCATTTAATGGCATTTTTCAACAATACAAAAATTTCACATTATTGTAGAATAATTGTGCCTATAAATATGCGCAGGTGCATTTGTTTCCGGTTATACATTGTTAAATAGCGTGTTACTCATCAATAATCATAATACACTGTACATCCATGTAAACGAATAATGTAATATAGAGCCTAATTTTTAAACCCAATTTATCGTCGTCAAACTTAATTTTGTTCACATAAACACTGCAATTAAGCACGTGACCAACCAGTACACGCACGTTTTTCATGAGGCATCCGTGACCTTGTGCGTGGCAACATAATTTTCGCGCTTTTGTAGAAAAACACGCTTTTTACATGGAGATACAAAACCGTATTTTATGTCGATTAAGAACCGCATATTCCAGTATTTAAAAACAACGGTGATTTATTCGGCTTTTAATGTCCGCATTTAGTATAACTGATATTAACAATTGATTTCTTTCGCAAAAAAAATAATGTTTGAAAAAACAAGCGGTCACGACAGAATTTTAAGGCGGAAAAAACAGCTAGGCTTTTCAACGAATCTGAATAAAATGAATGATAAAAAATTAATTCAATAAAAAATGCAGCCTAGCAGCCTAGTATGGTGATGTACATTGCCTCCAACGGAGTTTTTATTTAAATAAGAAAACCGCGGGTATTGCGATTTTAGTAGGAGAAATAATTTTAATAGTTTCAGTTGTATAAATGTAAGAATTTCCAAATTAAAGATAATTCAAAGAGAGGTTTTGGTCGAGCAAAATGCTAGGCAGTTTAAGCGATAAAGGGCGGTAATTAAAGCGGTACAGCCGATTTGAACGCCGTCGGGATTTCGAACGTCGCAGCCGATTTCGGGATGGTGGGATCGCGTGATGCCGATTTCGGGGAGTTGGGTTCAAGCGGTCGCGGGTGGGGTGTCGGGGATGCCGACATGCCTTCAAGAAATCCTGCGGGAAACACAGGGCACAATTACAAATGAGTGAGCTGACAATAATCCTAACCTTTGTTAGTTACAGTGATCTGCAGATGAATACAAGCATATAATAACTCTGGTACTTCTACTACTATGGCTGCTACTACTACTACTATGGCTGCTTCTACTACTAACATTGTTGCTTCTTGTACTATCGCTGCTTCTACTACTATTACTGCTGCTTTTACTATTACTTTTGCTGCTTCTACTTCTACTGTTTGTGCTTCTACTACTACTATTGCTGCTTCTACTACTACTATAGCTGCTACTACTACTACTATGGTTGCTTCTACTACTAACATGGTTGCTTCTTGTACTACTATGGCTGCTTCTACTACTAACATGGTTGCTTCTTGTACTACTATGGCAGCTTCTACTACTATTATTGCTTCTTCTACTTATACTGTTTCTGCTTCTACTACTACTGTCATGCTCATCAATTGTTCTTAAACGTGATATGCACTGTGTTTTCTTTCATCGAATGAACTAACGGACAGACAGACGAACGTGTTTTTTTACACGAAATATTGTGAAAGATACACGCATGATTGAGTTGTGAAATAATACGGCAAGTGATGACGACGTAGTTTCAATTTCGCCGACATATGGTGCCGGAAAAAAATATGAAATCGCCAGGAATTGGCGCCAACGTTGTGGGTACCCCTCTAATTTATCACTTTGTATCTTCTTTATAAATGCATAAAAACACTATGCAACTTGGTGTAATTACTAATTTATGGAACATTGAACAAAACGTTTATTTAGATTTTGGCGAACTAAACTATTTATTGAGACAAAACTGTTTCAACTCGAAAGTAGTCATTGATTCGACTTGAATTGCGACTTTAAATCATTTTAATTCGAAACGTATACATGTCTTTAATGCGGTTTCTAGTGCCAACGGTGTATTGCATCTGACATTTTTATAAAGTATATGAATTTAGAAAAGAAAACAATATCACCCACAAATACAGGTCTATACACATAAATCGTTTTCGTTGAACTTTGGCGCCGGTCCTACGGTGTACGTAAGAAATCGTAGGGGCCGGGTAGGCCGGGTATGTTTTACATAAGTTATTGTGTATCTTATAAAAATGTGAGCGAGACTTGTGTACTAACATTTAACAAGGAATGTATGTGTCCATTTATCGAGACCGGACTTGACGTATTAGGTAAAGAAGTAGCCGTATATGCCCTACGGTTTGGTATTGCGACTGATCGGCAATATTTTTGTTTTGTGACGCAATATCGCTTTTTCGTGACAATGTTTTATATAAACATATTAAATATTTGTGACCGGGGTTGCCTTTGGGGTGCACATGTGTGTCGATGTTGCAGAAATGAAGGAAAGATCTGCGTTGTAGTTGTAACAAGAATATGTAAGTTTATAGTACCTAATTAAGTATTAATATACAGACTGAAGGAAAAAAACACTCAAAGATCACAAGAATGCAAACTCATTGTACATGCAAATGGGTAAAAATACAAATACCGTATATAGAAACATTAATGTACATGCATAATTCACGGATTCCCAGAATGAATTAAACACTGGATCTTGTACAATGTAATTCGGTGAACTTCATTAGCCCTCCTCCTCCTCCTCCTCCTTATTATCATAGTCATCCTCTTCCTCCTCATTATCATTATAGTCCTCCTCCACCTCCTCTTCCCCATTATCATTGTCCTCCTCCTCCTCCTCTCTATTATAATAGTCATCATCCTCCTCCTCCACCCCATTATCATATTCATCCTCCTCCTCCTCCTCATTATCATAGTCATCCTCCTCCACATCATCATCATTATCATAGTCATCCTCCTACTCCTCCTCCCTATTATCATAATCCTCCTCCTCCTCCCCTTCCTCCTTATCATAGTCATCATCATCATCATTCCCATTATCATAGTCATCATCCAAATCCTCCTCCTCATTATTATAGTCATCCTCCTCCCCCTCCCCATTATCATAGTAATCCTCCTCCTCATCCTCCCCATTATCATAGTCATCCTCCTCCTCCACCTCATCATCAGCAGCAGGATCAGCATCACTTTCATCCCCATCATCATCAACATCATCATCATCATCATTATCATCATCATGTCTATCGTCATCATTATCATGTTAATCATTATCATTTTAATCATTGTCACTATCATCATCATCATCATCATCATCATCATCATATTATTATTATTTTTATTTTTATTTTTTATTATTATTATTATTATTATTATTATTATTATTATTATTATCATTATTATCATTAACAATTATTATTATTATTACTATTATTTTTTTTTTCTTTCATAACCACAACCAGCAGTAACAAAACAATCGTCAACATTATCACTTAAATGACACAATAGACCTATGTAAATACGAAAGTGTCGGCAACAGTTCATATTTACAGCACAAACGTCCGGTACAATGGAGTAGCATATTGTAAGGATCCGATAATGAAACATTGGGGTTTGACCTGCCACCTTTGGAAATTGTCTGCTTTGCTTTTATTTGCTTCCGCGATACAATGAAGGAATGAAATTGATTCATATTGCCCTGTTCAAAAGCTCACTTGGCGAAAACCCAGAGTTGCCCTCTGATGTTCAACAGAGATTGTCATCGTATAACAGTGTAATGGGTTTTAGATTAAATCTTGCACTCGCCCATTTCGAATACCCACATTCAATATCAAATTTCGCCACATTTGTATATTGTTACAGGTAAAATAGCAAATAGATTTCTACACGCTGTGTAAAAACTGACTCGTTATAGTATTTTGAGTTGATAGTCTTACAGGTTTTACAGAAACTAATGATAGGCCTACTTGTATTAATTTACCACAGCGTTTTATTTGTATGACGTATAAATATGCTTTCTGTGATGCGTGTGTTTTTAAACATAAACTAGAGACGGAAGAAAAAGCCTTGAACATTAAATGAACAGGCAGTCTATTATCACTTTTAATTTAAGCGTGCATTTCAAAATGCCCAAGATCCTGGTCCTATGCGGATATATTAACATTTGAGTAACATCCTATTTGTGTCAGAAATATTTTGAGGTTGTTCAATCCGCCACATTAACCGCAAACAATGACTACCACCACGTAAGCCTGTGCATGTGCACAATTCCATCGAACTATCTTATTGTTTTGAAGCACGAACCATTATCCGTTAGGCGTAAACAAAAATATGTTTATTTCAGGTTACATGCCCAAACAATTAGGGCAGGTAGGTAGGATTTTTAAAATTATTTTTTTATTTGGTAAATGGTCAACTTG
This sequence comes from Congeria kusceri, assembly GCA_027627225.1. Classification (NCBI taxonomy): domain Eukaryota; kingdom Metazoa; phylum Mollusca; class Bivalvia; order Myida; family Dreissenidae; genus Congeria; species Congeria kusceri. Next base: position 59,582,667 of record CM051030.1, read on the forward strand.
AAGATTCTAAAACTGAATGAATATTCAAAACATATCGGTAATATCCTTAAACATTGTTTTGAAGTGGATAATATCGAAACAAAACACTTATTTATCCAATTATTGGAAGAAGTAAATAAATAAAAAATTGTCTGACAAACACAATAAAATATTCTATGGTAAGGGCATTTTGTAAGGTAGGTAGGGTAACCTGAAACAAACATATTTTTTACGCATTATTAGTGTGAGATTGAGTTTGAAATTTAGATACGCGAATACAGTTTGTTATCGATGTCACACGCATATTCTTTGGCGTCTGAATGATCGTCTTGAACGTGTGTTATCAATATTATAGAATATTAAAATATTATTCATTAACCAAAACCTATCACAGTTTGTGTCGTTAACGTGTACATCCGAATGCTTTAAAATGAAATTGCTGTGGGATTGATTATACGTGTACTTAATCGCAATTTAGTTTAGATTTGTCAATGCATGCAGCTAGCATTTCAATAAATATACATATCTATATCTATCCAGTATAATAATAAAAAATTATATGGTGACAATAAAAAAACGAATAGAAATCAGAAATCAATTTTCCACATCGCACTAACCTTTCAACGTTTAAAAACTGTCTTTTGGTTAGAGAAATGTATATATATATAAACTAGATTATACTACTTCACATTCTTTCTGTTAGACGCAAAATAATTTATATCCAGCTAAAGAAGCTAAAGTGAATAATGAATTGCACTGCCCCCCCCCCTTCCAAAAAAAAGTCTCAGTTTTCATTCTTACTACTTTTTACTTTACTCTTTTAATACTCTTCTAATATAGTACTGGTCCGTACTGGTCCGTCCCTTTCAAGACAGTTGACTAGTGAATATCAACATCACGCTTGGTATAAATGCCACAATGTTACAATAAAGTACGACCAATAAACAATGTGGTGTTTTCACTTTAAGATGCATTTTATATTTGCTAACATCCTAGTTGTTGCTAAACGTATTTTACTTTCTATAGTTGCACTGCACTACTATCTGTAAACACCTAAGGCTAATATTGAAGATTTTACTTAAAGAAGACTGCATAACTCTGCCTACAGGATTGGCTTAAGCCTGCACATAGCCAATAACTACGAAAGCCTATTAGGATCACTTAAAATGTAATTAAATAGTAGGAAGTCGTATTTACGCGAAAAAAGCGTTTGTACGCCAATAAACTCGTAATAACGCAAACAAACGCATTTTAACGCTAATAAACGCGTAATAACGCAAAAATGAATACGTAATAACGCGAAACAAGGCATAATAATGCGAAATAAAGGCGTAAAAACAAGAAACAATAGGCGTACAAATGCGAAAGGAAAGGCATAATAACGCGAAAAGAAAGGCGTTATAACGCTAAATAAAGGCATAATAATGCGAAATAAAGGCGTCATAACGCAAAAATAAAAGGCGTACAAACGCTAAAAAAGTCGTAATAACGCCTTTTGTACTATAGAAAGTGATGACTGCTTTGAAGACATTAATTCAAACCAATACGTTATGGATACAGTTGAGTTTATTGGATTTGTAAAGACAATCTCAGTCTCGGCTGCTGAGAAGATGGAAGCAGAAAAGGTAAGCGATATATAATTATTATTATAACAATATATGGTTATAGATCTACGTATTGTTACGTGTTTATTAATAGAATGAATGCCAGTAAAAATGGACTGATCCATTACATTGATGGGAGTTTATACTAACATAATTTAGATATTGTGCGGTTAATTCAATATACAGTAGGCACAGAATAGGCATCAAACATATTAAAACGTACTTTATTATAAATAAATAAATAAATGCATATACATGTCACTGTATATGATGGAGATCTCGACGGTGCCCCTAACCCGAATACCCCAACAAATGTAATCGTCCGTTTCGATATAAATTAATTTATTTACCGCCGAAATGTGATTGACAGGTCTGCTCAGGCTTTGAATGAAACGGGAGGGGCCAACACTTTAAGTATGTAGGGCGTAGTCATTTTCCATACGGGCGCGTGCTCTGCGTATCGTTGATGCATGCATGTGTACACGTCTAGACGACAGTCAGGATACATCTGAATACAACTGTTCAGCATGTAAGTTTGCTAAATTAGAATAATCTATATTCGCAAAATAGGACCTTGAAAAATTTAATAAGCCTAAAAATTGTTTCCACTAACATCTCCAAAAAAATAGGCCTAGGGTAGGTAGGTCGGTCAAACATGTTTTCGTTAACGTTCTTTACTACATATATACAAGTGAGTTCCCTCTTTAATAAGGATGTTCAATGACAGACATCGTCGAACATATCCTTCTTTATAATTATGTAAAAGTTAATTTTGCGAATATGATCGAATGCAGAAAAGCATGATCGAAAACTCTACCTCGAACAATGTGGCGATTAAATCAAATGATGAGCGGCAGTAGTATTTAAAAGATAGATAGCTCTATTTCAACAGTTCTTCACATTTTAATTTATGCTTATGAACCACTACCTAAGCTGCTATTTGATATAACTACACTGTAAAATGCGTTAACGTTGCGAGATCGCGATGCGATAGTGCGAAAATACGATACAAGATCACGATGCGTGAATATGGTGCGCAATCGTGAGAACGCGAAAACACTATGAGAAGGCGAGAAGCACTTAAATGCAGGCTATTTTTGTCGTATAACATTGCTGGCCATTTCTGATGAATAAAATATTTCGAAGTTCTGTATTAATTATAATAAAATAATAATATGTAAATGTAAATATCATTAAATGTATTTACAAAAATCACATATTGTATGTTTAAAGCAGGTAAAATGTATTCAAATAAAAGAAGGATGTACCAGGAGATGCTGAGCAAATAAGGTTTTATTGGATCAAATACAGTGTAAAGCTTAAAAATTAGGCATTTTATTTTTAAACACATTAAAACAATGTACACGCATATTTTAAGCACAAAACACAAAACTAGACGTGAACAAAAACAATGTGTGAAGGAAAACTACGTTCAGCATATTTAGTCTGCAGTCACTAACTGGCCAGCGTTTACATGTTTCCGTGCGAAGGCACGAGAATACGATGCAATTTATATCGCGATCTCGAATCGTGATCTCGCGTACTCGCATCGTGATTCGCTCCTTTGTATCGTGTTCTTGCGTTCTCGCGCTTGTAATCAAGAGGTCGACAATGCGAAAACAACGAGTGGCTCTAACGGAACACAGTATATACCAGTGTATTGTTGACGTGCATTTGCGCGTCAAAATTAATAATATTTTTAGATGTTAATTTAAACAGTGCATATTATCGAACAATTGTGTGAAACATCGACTTAAAAATATACCATACATGAATCACGCATTCACGGTGCTATTACCCAATCTATATATAATTTGAATGTCTGTGTGTTTTTTATGCCCCCCACCCCTTCGAAGAAGGCGGCATGTACAGTCGCACTGTTCGTCTGTGCGAGTGTATGGATGTCCGTCCGAAAATTCCTGTCTCAGCCATAACTTTGCCATATATGGATGGATTTTAAAACAACTTGGCACAAATTTAAACAGCCATAAGACGACATTGCGCGTGTAACACCCGTCTCCCTACATCAAAGGTCCAGATAAACTTTGAGTTCAAAGGTCAAATTAACCATAAAACAGCTCGAAAATTCCTGTCTCAGCCATTCCTTTGCAATATATTGATGAATTTTAAAATAACTTGACACAAATGTAAACCATCATAAGACGACGTGTTACGTGTAACACCCGTCTCCGTTCCTCAAAATTCATGGTCACTCTTAGAGGTCAAACGTCAAATTTGACATAAAACAGCTTGAAAATTCCTGTCTCAGCCATAACCTTGCCATATATTGATGGATTTTAAAATAACTTGGCGCAAATGTAAACCATCATAAGGCGACGTGTCACGTGTAACACCCGTCTCCCTACCTCAAAGGTCAAGGTCACCCTTAGAGGACAAAGGTCTAATTTGAAAACAAAAGTGGTATATGGGGGCATCTGTGTCCTATCGACACATGTCTTGTTTTAGTTAGTGCTTACAAGCTTACAGGTGCAAAAAATCACCTTACCTAGTGACTGTTTAAGCCTTTTCCGTAAAAATGTGCAATTGGCTACTCATTTTGGCATTCGATTATAGTAATGATACGTTTTCATAATTTCAGATTACTCCAGACATTGTGTATCATATGAGCGACAAAGAACTGTCATCTTACTTACCACACCAGGGCGATCGCATCCGATTAAGAGTACATGTGCGTAAAGAAGAAGAAACACCACGAACAAAGAAAAACAAACACCTAACAGTATTACAACAAAAGCTCGAGGCGGCCCGTAAAAAAAGGACAACTAGAAAACCCTCAGAATAAAATGATTTAGAAGACATGAGGAATCCACATCGCCCTTTCGGCAATAGGAACGCCGCAAAACAGAACAGAGTCATAGAAATTGGATGGATACAGAAAAGCAGCCAACGAAGCATTCAAGTCCGAAAGAATAAAGGGGGCGGTACAAGGAAAACCGAGATACCAAAAATTGCAACAAAAGCAAACATAATAGAACAAGCGATCGCTCTGTTTTTCCCAAATGGTATGTCGGCGAAAGGACCAATATCAGAATTCAAATTTGATCTGTGGGATTTTGCAGACCGTGAAATTGATGCCAATGTTACAGTTGCCGACATGTACGAGACGACAAAGATGCCTCTTTTGAGATTTTACTTGGCTACATCACCAAAGAGAAACGATATCGGAAATACGACACTGATGCCTGAACCCTCCGCGGCCGCTCAAAGTGTGCCTAACGACCAAATTACGTCAATTACTCAAACCGTGCACGATAATGCAGTAATGCATCATGACAAGCAAGACAATGACAATGATGGAGACATCCTTTTCCATGCAATGGAGCTTGCGGGGCTGCCAGTATCAGATGACGACATCGAATCCCTTCCTGACCTTATGGCTCATCCCATACAGCAATCTACTCTAGATCTCCCAAACGTGAAGAAAATCTTGCTAAAACTTCACCGCGGTCATTTGTTGCGAGAATTAATTGATGCGTTTAAAGAAATTGACCCAACAAAAGACACAGTGTCTGTCCAGATGGTGATGCCCGATGGCCGTCTAGATGCTGCAGAAGATAGCGGTGGGGTGACGAGGGACGCTCTTTCCGATTTTTGGACGGCCTTTTACGACCAATGTACGCTAGGTACAAAGTTCAAAGTCCCATTTCTGCGACACGACTTTGCTGAGAAAGAATGGCAGTCAGTTGCAAACATCATCATATTTGGATGGAAATATTTTCCTATACAGTTGTCATTGCCTTTCATTCAGCTGTGTATCTATGGAAAAAATTCAGCTAATATCCTCGACGCATTCTTCGATGTCATTCCGAAAGAAGAGGCGATCACACTGACGAAAGCTCTGTCCGAATTTACATCTGTTGAACAGGACGATCTCATGGATACACTTGAGCTACACGATTGTAAGACCCTTCCTACGTCACAAAATATTTCGAGATTACTTAACGAAATTGCACATAAAGAAATTATCCAGGCACCTATGTTCATAGCCGATTGTCTCCAGCCTATCCTGAAACAATTAAACATTCATGAAGACCAATTTACCCAGCTGTACACTGACCTTATTCCGACATCAAAGCTTGTAAACAAAATGTTCCAGTTTCCAGAAGCTATGTGCGCCGAGGAACAAACCGTTGCACAACATCTCAGACGGTTTATCAGAGAATTGAACAGTGATGCGCTACGCAAGTTCGTTCGATTTTGTACGGGATCTGACCTGATGGTCTGTAAAGAGATACAAGTTGTATTCGTCAACGTCAGCGGCCTAGCAAGGCGGCCAATCGCGCATACGTGTTCTTGCCTTTTGGAGTTATCTAAATCCTACGAGAGTTTTCCCCAGTTCAGGTCTGAATTGATGGCAGTATTGGACTCAAATGTCTGGGTTATGGATATCATCTGAATCAATAATCATAAGGATCTTGTTGAAGAAATGCAGACAGGAACATAGATTTTAAAACACAATACAATGTGCATATATGTTTGCGTGTGCATATGACAAAGCGTGTAGGATATCTATGGGCTAGTATTCCTCATAACATACAGTTGGTCAACATATCTCATATATCATATATATTGCTCATTCTTATTATTTCAACACCAAATGCATAACTTAATTTCGTTCAATTTTGTGATCCTCTGCTTTCAACAAATGTTGCTCTAAGTCGAACATGATGTCCTCCGTCGTGGACCGAGCTGATAGGTCTACAAACTCTTTAATAAGCCTGTATTTTTTGCAGGTCTTTTCATTTATTTGTTATAATTTTTAATGTGTCTCCAATTAGAGATTGTTGTCATAAGGTTCAAACTTAAAGTCAATGTATATTTCAAAATCACAATTAAAATTGGGCTCTATTTAATACTTTACAGTTTGTGTTGTGTTCATTACTGTAGTCTCTTAAAAAGAATACATTTCGTATGGGAATGTTGTTATATTTGAAATATGATTTGCAATCAGTTGAATCAGGTTTTTTACTTGGGTTTGGGGTAAGACTTGGCAGGCTTTTACAAGGCTGACTTGTAACAATGTTCTATATCCTGCATGTTATTTGAATTTCAGTTATTTTTCGTATGAGATATAAGAATATCAAAATATTTGAATATATATTTAAATGGGTTTATGTTGTTATACACATAATTATGCATGTTTATTAGACCTATTGTTGGTTAGCTTTTATTTAGATCTTTTTTTTACATTTTTAAGGCCAACATTTTTTTGTCTTTAGATTTATGGGAATCACTACCCTATTTTTTGACCAAAGCAAATAAAAATAAAAGTAACAATAGTGAATTTAATTTATAATTTCCAAGCCGACTTGATGTAAAAGGTTTGGAAAGTAATATAAATTATAAAATACAAATTGTATCTGTTCAAATACTTATGTAAATAGTTTCGAGCTAAGTTTTTATAAACTAGCATGTTTTTAATGATCTCGTTTTAGCCTTGACTGTTAAAACTGTCTTATGTTTGAAAAAAAAATGCTATCTTTTGAAATTAAATGAATATTTTTTGTTGATCAGCGTTAAAAAATTGATTTTATTTTTTATATCCCCTGACTCAATTTTAAAGTAAAAGTTACCGTAAAACAAATAATAATAATGTTGGCCTATTAACGCTTCGATTTTACCATGTTTCTAATAACGCCGCCCTTTTATTATACTTATTATTTCAACATAAGTTATTGCAGGTTCAAAGTACAGACATAGAAATAAAACAGGCAGTTCTGCGATTCAAAGTTGATAATTTTTGTTTTCAGTTTTAAGTATTTTATAAAGAAGAAAATCAATAAATTTAAAACTTAGCTATATTTGTAATTAATTGTTTACATTAGTTTATATAACAACAATATGCAACGACAAGAGCTGTCGGAGGACAGCGCGCTCGACTTTTCCTGTTCTTGTCAGAGTTTCTGGCATTTAGTCTAAACCAATCTGTTTGTAAAGCAGGTGCCAAATAATGTAAGTTATTGTTGCTATCAAGTTATTTAGTATTATTCTTATTTGCAAAATATCCCTCGAGGCACCTAAACCTTGATATTGATCAGAAACCTTGACACAATCTTCCCCATGCATACGCAATCAAAAACGAAAACAATTAATCTACGCTTGCAGTTGTATCACAAATCTCAATTCATTCTTGAGAAAATCGTATTAAGTCGAAACCATTTTTCAATATTTCGTAACGTTGACCTTAATCGCATCTATCCCATGTGCTAACCCTGGATATAAGGTATCTATGTATGAAGTTTCATTGCAATTAATTTGTTTTCAAGTGACTTTCATTAAATGACAAGTTAAGTTGTCAAAGGTGGGGGTAAATTAGGGTTTTCATAACCGTCAAATTGGAACATTTTACCCCTGATTGTGGCCTTGGTCTTTGCGCTAGGAATACGGGTCTTACACGCAACACGCCGTCTCTATCTGGTGAACATTTGTGGTGAAGTATTCAAAATTACATGATGAATGATGAAGTTACAGTCCGGACACGCTTTTTGTGCCCAAAGTTGAAAATTGACCACTAAGTGCGACCTTGAACTTTGAGCTAGGGACATGAAGTTACAGTCCGGACAAGCTCGGACAGATGCACACACAAACGCACGCGCTCAACCATTGTGACAACTTTAGCGAGCTTACCGCCAGCGGACTCGAAAATAAAAACTTATATACCATAAACATATTAACCATACCAAGCATTTTTACATTTAAATACATATCAAGTTGAATGTTTAACTCACTGAACAACAAGAACATACACAATGTCCTTGTATTCTATAATGATTTATTAATATCATTTCAGATAATATAAATTGTTGTAAAAGAGTTTCATACTTATTAAGTTCACAAGTATCAGGTCAATGTTGTCGAGCTGTACTAGTAACAAAACATTTCCGCACTTGCAGCAGTCCAGTCAACCTACTTTAAAGAAATCAGCATAGCGAGGCTATGCGATGGCGCTCGTTTACGAGAGCGTGTCGGTTGTTAACGGAAACAGTACTGCTTATGCCATATTCAACATTGGATCATATTATAAAGACTTCGTCTTATTTATACATCTGAACCTAAATCGCAACATTAATCATAAGTCATGCCTATGCGACATTTTGCATCCTCATTTTCCTCATTGAACTTTCTTCTACTCTTGGTCCCACCCACTGGTACTGTTTAAACTGCTTTTCTTGTTCATATTACTATGTTAATCATTGTCCAATTGTTATTATGTCTGATGTAAAGGAATAGATATACTAGTTTTGGGCATAATTTTATATTGTTGATCACATTTTATAATAAGAAATGCTTAAATGGGACAATCGGCGTTGAAATTAAAATTGATTTGCCATGCACTAAAAAATACAAGAGGGCCATGATTATCAGTTACGTGACTTTACAATTAATAACATCTACAGGGGGGAGTTAATAAGGCGTAATTATAACTAGTTCTAAATAAAATTCAACCACAAATCAATATAAATAACTATGAACACAAAGTCTTTAAAATATAAATCTCGATTTTATGAATCTTCGGACGCTCGTTGATACGTGTTTATTAGCAAAGCATAATTTTCAGAATGATTAATTGATTCACAAGATTAATTAATTCACAAGATTAATTAATTCACAAGATTAATTAATTCACAAGATTATTTAATTCACAGGGACCCTATCGTCGACATCTTTCCCCTAGGAGAATTGGTTGTTTAATTTCTTTTTTATGAATATTGATGAGCAAACTGCTGACTAATGAAATTACATAACACATGTAATTACTCTTCGAATGAAGTATAGACATCTGCTATCTATTATGTCCACTTTCAGAGGGAGGGGGGGGGGGGCATAGATTTGCCCTTGTCCTTCCGTCCGTCCGTCGGATTTTTATGACGCGTGTAACTCGAAGAGTAGTGCTTTTATGAAACTTTACAAACATATTAACAGTTATGCGAACTTGCGCGCCTGGGTATTTTGTGCGATTGTTTTCAACATAACACGTATTATTGCACTTTGAGCAAAAACAATTGACATTTTTGAAATTGTGTCGCGCGCGAACCTCGAAAAGTATTGCTGCTAGATTGATGAAACTTTACAAACATATTAACCAGCATGAGAAACTGTTCACCTCCACATTTTGGTTCAGATTGTGTTTCGACCTGACCGCAGTTATGGCACTTTCTTAAGCCAAAAAAAGACATGTTTAAACCCCAGGATTTTGTATAAAAGGAAGTGGGAGGAGCCTATTTTCCAATGGTGGCTGTTTTTTGCAATATTTTGTTTTCAGACACATATAAATGAAATTAACTAATCATAAAAAATATGACAACATTTAAAATTGCCACAGTGTATGGCATATGCACTATAAAATGGTGATAGTATTTTTCATTTTCAACCCAGATTTAAATCACTTGATTCATGTAAAGTATGCAATATCAAAGCAATTAGATTTGAATGAGAAGTAACCGTTGACCCTAGTCATGTGATGTAAACAAAGCTGCCTCTACGAGAGTGTTCATATTTGCCTGAATGCATGCAGATTTTATCAGCCTAGTGAATTACTCCCTTCCAACGAGGTTTATTTCTAGACCACTGATTCCTGCTACGCTGGTCAAATCAGCTGTGCTGCACCTGTGTTAGTAGTAGTATTTACGTTACAATAATTATTAAACCTCTCCATCTCCACCTGTTGAACAGCCCACTTGAATGGCGGTAGGTCCTACCGCACGCTCGGGTTTATAAGTTGTTCCGCGCGCAACTAAAAAAATATTGCTTCTAGAGTGATGCATATTTTGGTTCAGTTTTTTTTTCAACATAACCAGAGTTATGACCCTTTTTTAGCAAAAAATACAATTTTGAACTTGTGTCGCGCGTAACTCGAAAAGTAATGCTGCTAAAGCGATGAAACTATACAAACATATATTAACCAGCATGTAAACTTGCGCTTCTGGGTATTTTGGTTCATTTTTACGTATGTACAGTTATGGCCCATATTTAGCAAAAAAGGACTGTGAAACTGTGTAGCACGTAACTCGAAAAGTATTTTTGCTAGAGGGATGATACTTTACAAATATATTTATCAGCATGTAAATTTGTGCACTTTGGTATTTTGGTGCATTTTACATAAGCATATTTATGGCCCCTTTTTGCAAAAAAATATAGCATTTTGGACTTTTGTCGCGCATATAACTCGAACTGTGTAACTGCTAGTTTGATTATACGTGTCTTATATTCATATTAATCACCCTGTGATTTGTGCAAATATTTTCCTAATTCGATTAGTGTTCAATTTTCCCGCTGCATAAATTATCGCAAGGCATCTAGGTCAAAAGCGATCTTAAACAGCTACGCCCAAAAAAAGAAACACTATTTATAAATCTAAATCACTTATTCAGGAACATAGCTAGGGTATGACATATTAAGACATTGCAAAGGTATTATATTATTAAAAACATTTGAATTGATTAACAGTGGGAAAAAAGAGATTGTGTAATACGCGAACATTATTTTTCACTTAATGGTTGAACAGAAGATACGTCAAAAAAATAAAGTGGTATTATGTCACGTCACAATAATCAGTCTCACAGATCGTTAGAGACGACTTAATCCTAATCGAATTAGTTGTCGTAAACGTATATAAAGATGTCTTGCTTCATTTGAATCATTAGGTTTTAACAAGCTATTCTCTTCCATTAGCACCGTGCACAGCTCAAAATGTGTATCATCAGCACATGTTAAGGTTTTTGGAACGGTTTCTTCTGCACAAATCATGATTTCAGTTTCGTCTGCAGGACAAAGATGATCTTCTGCATGATACAATTCTGGTATTGTATACATTAAAATCGGTCGTCTGCCCCTGTCAGTACTGATGGATTTCGATTGTAGGACATGGGTATTCCATGTTTCTTGTAATTCATCAAGGTTTTCCTACAAGGAAACAAATAATGCATAGTTTCGGTCCTTCGAATATTTCTTATTTCTCTCACACCACGCTAGAAGCACGGACTAAATTTATATCTGATGACTTCATTCATTAATCGTTTTTAAAGAATAGTCGACATTAATACCACGAGAAGAAATCAAGTCAAGTACATGTTATTTACTGTCAAGCAAATGTGACATTGGGTCAAAATATTGTACAGACCTCTGAGATTATCAAGAATCATGGCTCGTTTTGTAAAAGGCAATAACTGACTTTGCTATTAGTTAAAACAACGGTATTATAGTTTCGAAAAAATGAAAGTTGTATATTTTACGAAAAACGATCGTCAAAATACTCACTGATTCTTAGGATAACGAATACATACGCTTGTAATCGGTTTTTAACCGAACAACAGAACTTAAACATTTTATTTTAGACTATATAACATTGTAGTTGATAATTATACTGAGATCAACTGTAAATTAACTTAAAATGCAAAGGAAAAGGAAAGAAGAAGATCGACCGTGTTTGAAAAACATGTAGCAATCATTTTTGAATATTGCAGACGCAGTCAATTTGATCTTTTACAAACAAACAGTTGCCGCCTTAAACCATTAATATTATTTATATAAGAACTACTTAATCAGTGTAATAGTTTTAGATTATTTTACCTGAATAAGTTCCAGGAAGCAGAATTTAATAAGGCTCTTGTCCAACACATCTCCACAATATAGGTCATTAATGTCGTTTCCTAAGTCCGAAAACAAATTCATAAAGTACTGTCCCATTTCTCTTCGGAGCAATCCCCAAAACCACTCGATGCGTTGATTGTATGTGCTTTTTCCGCTAAGAAAACTCCTTTCGCCTGAAAATTCGTCACCATGTCCACGGCGTAGAAACATCTGCATTTGTTCAATGTATACATTTTCGGTTCCAAGATCAGTCCTTACTCGTTTCGGGCACCCACCTTTCTTCCTAACAGAATCCATGAAATAGTTTGCTACAACCTTCGGATCGCTGTTTGTAGTTGCTGCTTCAAGCCAGATTACACACCTCGAATAACCGTCTATGCAACCATTAATAGCAATACGGTTTCAGTTTGTCATAGGAATCTATATGCCACACAAAATTTGGTCCTGGACTTGAATACTGTCGTCTCCTTAGTCTCCTTCTTTTTCTATATTGAAACCCCTTTGGGTCAAACAGTTGCATCAATCGGTAAATAGTATCCCTGGGAACATCGTATCCATATTGTTTACACTTTAGATGCATCCACCGATAACCGTGCAAGGCACCCGATGTTTCAAACTGTGAAAGAATGAAACGCGCAACTTCAAGCAAATCTGAATGATTCTTCCTCCGAAACAATCCAAGTGTCTTTAACTTCCTTTTCAAGGTCGATGAGCTTATAATTACTCTATCTGAGTGTGCTAATATAGTCAAAATGTCCTTGTTACTAAATCCTAATCGGAAATATAACTGAATAAGGTGCTCAGTTTCAAACATCATCATGCACACGTCTTGTAATAGTTTTTATATCTAGAAGAATGCATTATAGCGTAGATAACGGACTTCATTATATATATCCTTTAAATGGCGTTACTACGACTTTTTTGCGTTATTACGCCTTTCATTTCGCGTTATAATGCATTTATTTAGCGTTATAACGCATTTCATTTTGCATTATTACACCTTTATTTAGCGTTATTACGCCTTTATTTAGCCTTATAATGAATTTAATCCGCGTTATAATGCCTTTATTTAGCGTTATTACGCCTTTCATTTCGCATTATTACGCCTTTATTCCGCGTTATTACGCCTTAATTGCGCATATCATGCCTTTATTTGGCGTTATTACACCTTGTTTTGCGTTATTACGTATTTATTTTGCGTTATTACACGTTTATTAGCGTTATAATGCGTTTGTTTGCGTTATTACGTGTTTATTTGCGTAGAAACGCCTTTTTTCGAGTAAATACGACTTCGCACTATTTTATTTATATTTGAAGTGGTACTAATAGGCTTTCGTAAATAACAATACTTCTACAGCGCTCAAAAGTGTCTGCCAGTGAAGAAGTGCAAACGTCCATTACTATTATTTTTTAATCGGTTTAACTACTCGCTGTGAGTTTCGGCACCCTAACCTGAATGAGATTTTAGCCACCGAATTCTTCAAAAATGAATTGGCGCACCCGACAATTGGGCGTGCTCTTTATACCCGTTTAAACCATTCAAGCGATATCGGCGTGGTCACTGGATAGGGGATATCAGATCCACAAGTAATCACATTGCGCTTGAGTGTGGAACAGACGACAATTGAAAATTTGAATATATTTCGAATATTTTGTATGGATTAAGTTTAATAGAGCTCAGGATTATTTCGAAAACGTGGAAATACGCCAGTGTCGCCGAAGCGTGTTTAATTTAATTTCGTGTTCGAAGCCTGAAATGCTTTGTTGTCTTGAAAAACATCTGTTAGCGGATTTATAAGAAAAATATCAAAAATGGGATTTTATAAGGAAAAGTAAGTACATATGTTGTATATTTTATATTTAAGTATGTCTTTTTTAGGTTTACTGTTTAAAATTAAATGACGAAAAGTTTTATTAATATTTTATAAATATCGCGCATCTCTAAGGCAATGCCTTGCTGATTTTTAAATTTACGTTATTAGCTGATTCCTGTTTAGTTCGTATTTAAAAATTAAACTTTTACTTTTTATGATTGTGTCAGAATTTTAGATTTTATTTCAATATTTGACAAAACGGAATGATAAGTTACGACTAATAAAATAGTTTAGAGCGTTTCACAAATGATCTGTTTCGATAGAACTATATCTTTTTTAATCATGATATATATTTTTACATTAACATAAAAAATTAAGGTTAAAGTTTTGAAATATAATTATCCGAAATACAGTTTAAATACAGTTTAAATGTTTGTAAAACTATCACAACGCTGTATTGAACGTTATCAAGCTAATAGAAGGGAGACTACTATAAGAAACAATTCCGCATGGCGCATAGAGTAATCTAAGACTAGATGTGTAGGTTAGATACCAGTAATTCCAATTCTCACAGGGTCCCATTATAAAACGGCACACTTTCCAAGCATTTTTCTAGCATTTCCTTTATTTTAGATTGTGCAAGCCTTGTATCAATTTAAAGATCAATCTGTCCTCTTCCAAAATTTGAAATAAAAAAGATATGTCGTGTTACTTCTAAGAAATTGCATCTAACTTGAATGCAGGCACCGGTAGAAAACAGGGTTTCGGCACTCATATTTCGACAAAAGCCCCATACCATAGTAAACACACCCCAAACGTTCACCTTTCAAGTTAGCCTCCAAGGAAATGCACCAAAATGTTGCAGACACGAATAGGCTATTAGAAATAACCACAAAAAGCATGTCTGAGATACCTAAATGGCTTTTATGCCAGAAGAGAAGAGGAACTCTTTAGTAATAGGCACTACTTTTGAATGGACCACGGAGGGATACACAATGATTTACTGGTATCTAACTGGAAAGTTCTTCAAGGCAAACTAGCAGGGTGCTGCAGGGGCGTGCCCAGACATACGCAGGTACACACGTGTGTGCATTTGGCTTAAAAATAAAACATTAGGCTATAAACTTAAAAAAACTCCTTTCAAATGAAATCAACAATGTAAGGTGTTATGAAAAAGACACGGTGAACTTAGGTTGTCAAAACGATCTAAACATGTTTATATGTGAAATATTGTGTCGGAAATCGGACTTTACTATAAGATTACATTTAATTTTGTTTTTCAATTGCCTCCTGCCTGTTAATTGAATCTTTTCAATTGTAGCAAGAAAACAAAACATGTGTCTCGTAGCTTCTGTTATAAGAAACATGAAACCAATTAACTTGTTGAATTATCAACTTCATAGAAAATATCAAAGAAACAGTACAGATTTCCACCACGCACCTATTGAGCTGCACCCTGTATCTTTTATCCTAATTCTTCCTCTAGTACACCCAGGGCGTTGATTTATTGAAGACGTTTTGTTAAAAAAAAGATGTATACATATTTTGACCATTAATTTTAGTCGTTTTTTTCGTGTTTTGTTTTAGTTGCAGCAATAAGATATTTAATGGCACATTAATATGAATAATAAAACCGACCTGTGCATCAAGTAGTATTAAAAATTGGTAAAAAAAAACAGTTATTTGGTCAGAGTTCGTTTGTCTTTAGTTTCTCGGATTCGCCGAACCAATGTTTTTTTTTAATACACAAAACAATTACAACTGGAACAAAACCAATTAAGTAAAAATAATCTACACAAATATTCCTTATGATTATATTCAAAGCAGCAATCCAGAAACGTTAATAAAATTAAGCTTTGCAGAAATCCCTTCTTACCGATCAAAATACATCAACAACAACAACAAAAAAACGCATTGAAATCTGTAAAATAATAACGTTTGGTAACTGCTTTTCGTACATACCGGTATATTCCGTTTGTACTAAGCGTTTACGAACATAAACATTATAAAATGTATTTCGTAAATAAGAAACAGTTTTCAGTCGAATAAACGCCATTAACGTTCATTAGAACTAATGCCAATTTAAGATGTATTGCATTATTTTCTATGGACTTCGGCTTTAAAGAGAGTTTTTAACGCACAGTAATTGTGTAAAAACCCAAAGAAACTTTTTGCATTGTATTATAACCGTTGTCATGTTTATTGCAAAATGTTTTTACAATAGAATATTTTTTAACATTTCATTTCCGCCTCAAACAGGTCAGTTTTCCCCCCAAAATGTTACAGAACCTAATACTAAAAAACTCTGGCCTTTTAAGTACGTGTACATAGGTCGGGTGTCGATTGTATAAAGGAATGGCCAGAACTAACTCAACTTCTTATGTGACGTTCATTGTATTAAGTTTCATTCTAAGAATACGGTTAGCATTTATGTAAAACCGTATTTTTTTATTACGTGTTTGAAGCAAGAAACCTTTAACGCTCAAAGTCATTAGTGAAATCTGATCGTTGAGTAGTGTTTAAATACAAAATAATCATTCACTGTCGTTGCATTTACGAGTACTTAGGAAATTACCTTTGCAAAAATAAAAAACTGAAAGCGTATTTGATTTCAAAAGGTTTACAATTGTGCATATGTGGTTTGCAGTTATGTAACGTTGTCACCTTCGTTCAATAACTCAATATCTAAAATGCAAAATATGAGAACTTATTGATTTCTTGAACTAATGTGACGACGTACTTGCATACATGTTAGGCAGTCAATTGTCAAATCAGAGATATATAATATCTGGGTAATTAAGGAATTTCAAAATATAGCTAACAAGTGTTGTCATATTTTGCATTTTGCTGACATTTTTCCCCATCTCTCAATCAGAATACTATCTTTTTTTTCGTACATTGCGATTGGTGATCATATTCTTGTGAGACGTATGGAAGGCAAGTAATAACGTACATACGTGCATGACTAACCCACAATATTTCGGGTATTTGATCATAAACGTCTTCTATCTGAAAGGACGATCTACAAATGGTAAAGCAAACCACAACATCAGACTCTGCGTTATCTGTTAAAAATGTTATCGCTGCCCATCTACGACAACAAAGCTAGTCCCTGTTATTATATTGAGGCCCTGACCAATAGTTTTTCAATTACAGCTCCTTATTGGCTTATTTGTTCATGTCGTAGTATCGATCTAGGGATGTACCTATTGAAAGAAATAGTAAATGCTCGTAATTTCAGTCGGGTAGTAATTATTTCGGTCAATAAATATGGTCATTGTCGATCAATTATTTATGTTTACAATCTCACTGTGACGAAAGTAATTGAATGGAATGCGACGCTTTTACGAGCTGTTCTTGTCGAGCTTATCGATTTGTAATCGAAGAAGACGTGTCAAGCGTAGACATGAAAGCAATTTACCGCACATCTTCACAATAAAACTGTATTGCAACAGTTAATACACTGCACCCGTTCTATGGTTCGAAGAAGTGCATACCTGATTTTGTTTGTTTGTAGTATTGCTTGTTTTGTTTGATTTTCGCTTTTCTTTGCAACTTTAATCAGTTTTGAATGATATTACTTCCTTGATATTTTGCACACAGCAATCAACAATATATATTCATCGTATAAAAATCATTCAATTAATTTCTAAATGAGCGCTGTTTTAGTTGGCGACAACTTCACATAAGAATGTTCGTCTTAGGTAACACTATTCTGAGTAGTTTTTGTGCATATGTCATGTATAATTAACATTTATTGAATAAAATATTAATCGCTTTTAATGCTTTACCAGATAGATATTCTTGATTCAAACTAAAGTTGCCAGTATAATTAAAACAGTTCCCAGATGATTAAAGTCATTCACAACTTCTATTTGTAGGCCATCGTAAGTCCAAGTTTCGGAGGGTAATAACCGACCACGTTTACGAAATACCATAATTTTAGTCTTATTAATATTGACTTTAAGTCCCCAAGTATAGCAATATTTCAAGTAAAAGATCCAAATGTGTTTGTGTTTCATCTGGTGTTTTGCCTATAATTGCCATATCATCAGCAAAAAGTATAATATCATCAATATTCAAACCCGACGAAGCGTTATCTTGCACAAATAATTTTAAATTCTCTAAAAACATCGAAAATAATAAGGGTGACAATACTTCTCCTTGGCGTAATCCAACAGCATAGCTAAACTATTCTAAATAAGTTGAACAATGTTTAACACAAGATTTGATATTTTGATACATATTTTTAATAATTCTTAGCAATTTACCTTCTATACCACATTTATATAATTTCAACCATAGTGCATTTCTATAAATAGTATCAAAACATTTCATCATATCAACACATATAACGTACAATCTTTTATTTTCATTAACATATTTTTGTACTAAAGACATTAATATAAATATTGCATCATCAGTTCTAAAAACAAATTGTCCATCCGAACTAATGTTAAAGTTGTTACAAAATCTTTCAATGCGAGTATTCACAACTGTTGTAAAAAGCTTAGATAAGCAGCTCAGAAGTGTAATTCACCTATAGTTATTAACGTCTAAAGTACTTCCATTTTTATGTATAGGAATTATTATTCCCTCTGTCCACTTTTCCGGATAAAAACCCGAGCTTAGAATAGAATTAAATAAGTAACAAATATGTGAAGAAATAATATTTTTACATTCTAACAAGTATTCATTCAATAAACAATCACTACCATAAGCGATACCACGTTTCAACAACTAAATAGCGGTAATAATCCCATTTACATATAATGGCTGATCTAGTTCCGGAAAACGTGTATTTGGCAAATCAAAATCATTTTTTGAACAAAATGTTTCAGTTTCCTCGTTTTCACAGTCAAAAATACCACTGCTAATATTTGAAAACAATGTTTAGATTTTTAAAATATTTCCAAAAGTCCTTAGGTATTCTTTTCTTCAAATTCTCTAACTCATTTACTTTCCTTCGATAATAACATTTCATCTTTTTGTTAATTAATGTTTTATAAATGTGTTTGTATTCTAATACATGGAATCTGTTGTTTTCGTTTTTTGTCAGAATTAAATATATTCAACATTCGTTAATAATTTAAATGGGCGATTCCACACTATATATCAAACCAATCATTATGCTTAATACTACTACTTTCCTCAATTTCTGATTTATTTGAAATAAAGACCGTTCTTGAAAACAAAGGATCCGCTACAGTGCGAAAAATGTCAGTAAAATTATTCAACGCAATGTTAATCGAGTCTTTACTGCCACAATTTATATCTGTTCACAATTCTATTCAACACAAATAAATATCTTCTTCAACACCAAAGAAATTACGATCAAGTTTTAACCATATAATAGAATCATGGTGATTTTTAACAATTTCGATACCATCTGTCATGCATTCTTTCTAAAAATGTTATCACAAATGTAACCATTTAACAGTACAATGCTAGCAGAATCAGTCCACGATTCATATAAAATACAAATATCCAACTTATTGAGAATATTTATAAAAGAAGGATTGCTTTTCTTACAGTTTGTAAGTCCATTTACATTCCATGAAAGAATGCTGAGTTCTCCCACCCTCGTGCCCCTAATCTCGCACTGGTCGCTCGTCGACATAGACGGTATCGAATGCGATCCATGCTCGCTTGCCCTGAGCTCTGGCCTCCTTCATCTTTGGTAGTAGCTTGCGTCGTTTGACCACCATTTCCGGTGGAAACTGTTCAAACACATTAAAACCGGTAACACTGAGATGTTTCCACTGGCGTCTCACAATGTCTTTCCTTAAAAAAAGGTGAATTTTGCCACAATTGAACGGGGTCTTCCTGTGGTGCGCTCACTTGGCGATCGATGGACCCGTTCAAACTGCATGCCCTCCGCTTGTTCCTTGTGAACTTTTAAGGCATCGTGTAGATGTGCACGGAGCTTCTTCTCTGTAACTTCCGGTGACTAACTTTCTCCCGTGCTGTCTTCCGGTACGCCGGAAAAAATTAGATTATTTCTCATGGACTGGGACTTGAGGTAAGCGAGATCGTCCCGGAAGTCCACCCGCTCCTTCTCAAGCTGTTCCGATCGGCTCGTCACCTGCGCGACAACTATTTCTTCCCCCTCCGTTACATCTTGCAGCTTCAGCAATCTATGCTCGACAACTCTACTATCTAGTGCTAGATATATACACTTCATATCTTTTTCAACAACAGACATCCTTGCTTCTAACTTATCAAGAGAAGACAATTTATTTTCAACTACACCTAAACGAGTGCTAATTGCCTTAAAACAGTTCTTTATGTCTTTATGGGTGGGCACACATTTAGACTCCGCCGTATTGTCAATATCCTTAATCGTATGACTATCGCACTCTACAAACACACTAGTATTAACATTTCACAATCGCGACAGTCAGTCAGTATGGCCGATTGGTTAGATTTTTTTATCGCGGTGTTCGTACGTTCGAGTCCTGGCGATGCAATTTTTTAAAAGTATTTTGTTTCTGTACATAATTTGTTTTTTTGTTGTTAGTCCAGCTGCTTTAGTTTTCGCAGTAAAAACACTGAATGCATTTTTTAAATATGAAAATCTGTGAAAAAATTCCTTTTTAAGACCGTTCTAAGGTTTTGCTGCATATATGCTCGGATACCAAAAAGCGGCATAGCATTTAGAAGAAATCTGACAACAGGATATATTTGGTAAAATGGATAACATCCATTACGCATAAAAATTAAACATGCAGAATAATAACACTGATATCGTTGTAAAGACATTTGTAATGTTATGAAATAGATTGTTATCGTCCTTTGTAGACAAGCAATCTTCGCTTCGTAAAATGTTTATCGAGTGTTCTGCATTACTTAAAGTAAAGTAAGTAAGTAAAGTAAGTAAATTATTTCTTTCAGTAACATCATGTGTAGTATAACAAGCAACAGACATGTGATTACAATAGATACCCCCGACCCGATGGGTCTATAAGTCAACTGATATTATATACATAATGCAGCAAAGTGTGAAAAAGTCTGAGAGTAACACAAGTAAAGTAAAAAATTCAGGTGATGTATACATCGGAATGGCCGAGTGGTTAAAGCGATATACTTTTGGTCCGGAGGTCTGGGGTTCGAACCCCGGTGGGAGAAACTTGTATTTTTTCTTCACTTTTTTTATTCTTGTTTATATACTCAAGTTCTTTTGTTCCAGTACTTAAATCTGTCAAGTTGAGACATTAAATAGCGTACTTGGAATATTATATATACTCGAGTTCTTTTGTTTCAGTACTTAAATATGTCAAGTTGAGACATTAAATAGCGTCTTTTCAAAAGCATTATGTCCTACCTTTCAAGACAAACAGGTTGTATGAATATACAATACAATCATATATTGACCTTCGGCAAGAAGGTACATAATATTATGTCATATTTCATATAGTGGAATAAATCCAATTAACAAAATAAAGTTAATTAACATAAATGTTTTATTTAAAATGGAATAAAAGTTAAGAGTAAACACTACAATAAGCTTAGTTTTTAATCACCAAATAGTTTTCATCTGTACAAGCGATACATGTATAAACGTTGACTTGACACTTGGTTTAGGTTACACAACACTTATAAACGATGCAAACAGTGGACACTAGTACTTGTTGATTTATTTAATATTGAAGTGTTTCCTTCGTCATTTTATTTCTTTCCTATTGGCTTCCAAGTTTTGTTTGTCTCTTTAATTCGCTTATTTGGAAAATACTGAATTAATAAGAAAGAGCGTACACACACACACTTTAAAATTGCATGTTGAAACCAGTGAGCTTAAAGACGTTCGCAACAATTTTTTCAATTTTTTACCAACGACAGATTTTCTAAAAAATTTGCACAATGTGTCAGTGTATCCTAAAACTAAAACAGTCTTAAAAAATAGGGGTTACTGGCCTTGTTCCAAAAATATTGGGGTTTAAATACGGTACATGTCGAAGCCTTGTTCAGTTTGTGTGACTAGCGGTGTTTGATTTTATAAAGCGTTCATGTTCAAACAAGGACGGATATTTGTATTTTTAAATGCATCTTTGTTTTATGTTTCTTTTGGCATTATACAAGTGCAGAGTAATGATAAAACGCGCTTTATCTATAGTTACCATTTAAACAATGACATTTAATGGACTCTTAAAGAGGTTAATTATGCATTTAATGTGCCTTTGAAAACAACAAAAAATAATCAAATATACGAATATCTTTTGTTACAAACGACAGATTTTATTTAAAACATTCCATATACATGTGTCATTATATGCTGCAACTAAAACAGTTTTCAAACATAGGGTCACCGGCCTTGTGCCGGAAATATTGGGTTTTGAATACGGTATCTGTCGAAGCCCCTTTTTTCAGTTTAGATTATTTATCAATGTTTAAAGTATATAGGATAGCTTTTTCAAACAAGGTTATGGTTCCTTCAACTGATATGTTTTCACATTTCTTGTTTGGCAATATATACGTGTATTTTGGTAATAAAAAACGCTTTACCTACAATAATTGTTAAAATAATGAATATGACTGGACAATTAAGTAGGTCAACTGGGTACAAATAATAACTTCTGAAACCTCATTTATTATGCATCAATATATTTTTGATCCAAACGACAGATTTTCTTTAATTTTCGCTCATTTATGCACCAATGTATACTTATACCAAGACATTAATACAAATAATGGGTTACCGAACTTGTTCAAATAATGGGTTACCGAACTTGTTTGGGAAATATTGGACTTTAAATAGGGTACCTGTGGAGCCTTTTTCATCTTTCGTGTTTACGTATCAATTGCCAAAATAGAATGTAGATATGTTTATGGATCTTTTGTTACTAAATTGTTTGGCAATACATTATATACGAGTGTTTATGATTATTATAATTCTTTATGAACTTTTAACCATTGACTGGAACTTAATAAGATATATATTTATTGATTGAAATTAGTATATTGTTACCTATATACAGTTAAGAAATAATGAAGCAAAGGTAGAAATCAACCAAATTATTTTATTTTTGTTGTGAACGTCTTTAAGCGGTAGGTTTTATTAGCAAGACATTGATGAATGCAATTTCGATGTTGTTCTACTTAGTTGGTCAGTTTTATTTTTATTTTATCAGCATTTTTGCCGACTTTGCATTTTTTTCCGTAAATACGTAGAAAAATGAAATATTTGTCAAACATTGAAACAGTTCAGTATGATTTGTTTTCTGATAAAAGGGACAATAAGTATATTTTTGGACCGATCTAGTCCATTACCCAACCCTGAGTTCTAAGCAAGTTAGAGTGGTAGAACATATGTTATATAAAAAATTCAAGCGTGTGCATTTACTTTAATTAAAAATGTCAATGACTCTGGTAATTGTGATTTGGACTTACCCCAGGACAATCTGTGCATATTTAGACAAAATTGGATGAAATATGAAGTGCCTATCACAATATGAAGTATCCAGAAGCTATGTGTGCTGAGTTCAGGCGAAACAAAAACAACAAACAAGAAGCAGATATCATTACCATGAAACCGAAAATGTCAAAACTGTTTCTATGTGCCTAAATACGTTTGCGTTATATAATTTAACATTTTAACATACATGTAAAATGCCAACCAAACCATTAATCATACTTGTATAAAATCTTTTTACACCATTTATGTACTATCAAACTTTATTTTAAACCCACTTAAGTATCTAACAGACATGATTTATAATATTACAATGTCATAGTCATAGCATCTTTTTCAACAGTTACAAAATCTTCCAATTCGGAAATCAGTATTTTAGTTTGTTCTGTGAAAAAAGTGACAATTTTGATTTTGGATAAATAAAAACGGAACTGCTTTGAAAATTCTAAACGGTAGACATTTAAATTAATATTTTTTCTACATGTTGGAGTAATTTTTTCTTTAAGTATCTGAAATATCTTTTTTTATGTATTCAAGTTACCCTATCGAAACACCTTGTTTTGTTTCCCGATCGGGAAGAAAATATCTAATTGAAGTAACAAAAATCAGCCAAGTTAGGGGAATTCCTACATTTCCCGATTGGGAAATTCCCCCCCCCCCCCAAACCAGTGCTATAGAAAACACAACATTATTATTGACTTGCGTATATAGTGTTATAAAGTTTTTAATTTTGCTTTTAGACCCGGAGCGATAACTACAAGGGCATTTACAATGCTTCTGATTATTGCGTTACAAACAAATACGGCTGCTAATACAACCACAACTGTGGCTAGTACTACAACTGTGGCAAATACTACAACTGAGGCTCCCACAACAACTGTTGCTCCTTCTACAACTGTAGCTCCTTCGACTCCATCTTCTGGTATGTATGAATATTTTGTAATGTTTATCTATTGTCTTGTTTATTTTTTTACATTATTGTCCTGTTTAATAGTAAATCGTCCGTTGTCTAATTGTATTTGTAAATATAATTTCCTTTCCAATTAATTAATAAAGATGGACAACTATTTCCACAACAACTGTGGAGCAATAAGCATCATGAGACATTATGTAAAGTAGCATACAGGAACAACAACCCTAAGACCAATGTCAGTTTCAAAATTTAAGATCAAATATTTGTCCAAAGCATAATTTTGGTATTATAATATCTACTTATTTATTGAGTGATAATAAAAATATATTATATGTGAAAAGTTCAGCATTTCTTGTAAACTGAACTAGATCAAAATACTTATATAAATGCTGATGCAGATATCTTTTTGTCAGATTAATAGCACTATATACATATAGTACTTAATTAATATTGTGGTATTACTATAATTAAATAGTTTAGTAAGTGCCGTAATAATTACGAGTGTTTATATGTTTAATATTCAAACGTTTGTACCTGCGCATATACCGCCTACATCAGTATATCCACTGTCACATGGACAGGTAAATGATCCGTCTGTATTGGCACAGGTTGAATGTAGCCGACAATTGTTGGTTCATGCTGTGCATTCGTTGATATCCACGTTACACGTGGTTCCCTCCCATCCTGTCTTGCATTTACAACCGCTGATCTTGTCGCAGGTTGCTGTGTTGGCCGTTACGCATTCACAGGTCATGTTACACTGGACACCCCATTTGCCATCCACGCAAGCTGGTTTAGAGGGGATATTAAAATCACTTTAATATTAAATTCATTGATAAAACTAAGCGATTATTAACTCGCAACATATCCAACAGTAAATTTATTAAAACGTGTTTTTTTAAATTCGATTTATATAAATACAATGTATAATGATTATGGAAACTTTCACAAATCAAAAGCTCAAGCGCAGTGGACATGTTTAGCATATGCACGCCACGTCTTTGTCGACCATTGAAGACTTCACCAGTGAAATATTTCAACAAAAACGTTTTATGATTGTATCACATAATAACACATACCAACACAATTATTTCCTGTTCCACTGAAGCCAGGGTTGCATCCGCATTCGAAACCTCCAACCGTGTTTGTACATGTTTGAGTACAGTTCTAAACACTCGTTAATATCTGCAAATGAATCATAGATTATGCAAGTTTCCATAACTACGTAATATACTCGTATGTTCAAAATTCATTGCGTAAAGTATCCAAGACATTAAAAACGACATTCAAAAAATGACATCAGGCTTATGTGAACAGCGTACCTGTACAAACGCCAGACGTCAATGTAAAACCAGATTTACAGACGCATGTATATGACCCATCCACGTTCTTGCATGTCTTCAATGGATCGCCGCAAAGGTTAGCGTTAGCTGTACATTCATCGACATTAGTTGTGCAGACGTTACCCGTCCATCCCGTTTTACACGCGCAAGTTCCAGCAGTGTTTGAGCAACTAAGTGAGTTGGTAGTGTGACAAGAGCAATTGCTTGCGCAGTTGGTTCCATATTTCCAGGAAGGACAAACTGAAAACAGCACAAATATATTTAACAGATGCCATACCTTCTTTTCCGTGTAGTACAGCCATTACGAATACCTTTATCTTACACATGTGTACAATAACATTTTGAGCGTTTTCATTAGCTAAATATTCTTTGACTGACCAATCGCATGACGTTATTTTGGTGAAATGACGTCGTAAACATAAAATGACGTCACATCAGTACTCAACTGTTATGCCTATTTTTTTTTTCCTTTAAAGCATATGATAAAAAAATATCTGAATATCGTTGTCATAAATATTTTTTAAAACTCGTCCCGGAAACTCGTTAGTTAGCTTGCCAAAGGCTCGCTTACTAATAAAATTCATGAACTCGTTTAACAAAATAAGGTATGAAATGATAACTCGTGTCAGATCTTCTATATACGAGAGGAGATTTAATGTTTCATATTTCATATCTTTCGATAAGATTTTTAAGAACATAGCTGCACGTATGGAACAAAAGCCCGCTGATTCATATTGCCATAGCAACGTCGTGTAGTGTTACATCACAAGCGTATTAACATTTAAATGACGCTTATCAATCTAATATTACGTTTAAAGTCGCCCGCGTAACGCAATAGTAATGTTGCTGTTTTGTAGTGGCGATTGTTTTCTAATTTTCCATTTAACTCGAGTGCTATAATAAACGTTGTTACATTTAAATGTCAAAAAGGCTGGGAGAAATACATCAATTGTCTACGTATGCATACGTATACTAACTACAAAAAAATGTTTACGACAAATATTGATTGCATTGACTAGATTAAGCAAATGCATTATAAGGCAATTGTGGTCTAGTGACATATGGGTCCCGGATTCAAAGCCCATTCCGGAACCTGGTCCCAAATTTTCATCCTTCGTTTCCTGCACCAATCATTACAATTATTTTTCATCAATAATAAAAACAATCTAGTCTGTTATAAATGATTTTTTTTCTAAGGAACTCGCTGTTGACTAACGTCAAGTTTTCTTAAGCAGACTGCATAAGATCAAAAGTGGTTACAAAGCAAATCACCAGTGAAATACAATTTGAAAGTACCCCCAAACTTGGCATCCGAAAATTTTAAATTGGTAGTACTTGGCAGCCTCGAGACCTCTGCAGAAATATTAGAAATGATCAACATCTGTCCAACTGGTATACTTTATTAAATCTTACTCACCAACAGGGAAATGTTGTGTAAAAATCTTACATTCACTTATGAGACTAACAGTATTTGTACAGCTTCGGATGAACGGCACACCTCGTTTATTCAACTACTATCGTAGGTATTTGCGTTACTATCACAAGCTTTGAATGCAAAACAACTCTCGTGCAAAGGAGGGGCTCCGTAGATTGTTATAGAAAAATAAATATATAAGTATTTTGATAATAATCCGAAATTACCTTGGCATGTTCCATCTCCAGACTTAATGTAGCCTGCGTTACAATTACACACGTATGATCCATTGTTGTTTTCGCAAGCTGAATTGCAGGACATGGGCTTTGCGTAGCATTACACTCATTTATGTCTTGATCGCATTTGGCTCCTTCCCATCCATCCTTACACGTACAATTGCCAGTATCAAATGCACACGACTGGGTGTTTTCTGTTACGCACAAGCAATTCTGTGTGCAGTTTGCACCATAGTTACAAGCGGGGCATTCTGCAAGGATGAAAACAACATGGTTATAAATAATGATCACACAAAAACATTGACAATCCAATGACGATGCCGAGTTATTCGCAGTAGAGAAATACTTCATAACAATTCATGTTCTTTTCTGTTAAGTTATGAAAATAATCTGACACTGACCTTTACGCGTGAAAATATTATAAATTCATTCAGTTGAATATACATGTATGCATCTTTAGTTTTCGTGTTGGAATCGTGTTAAATCGATGTTAAAATGAGTTTATCTTTGAAAATACAGATATGATATCATATCAAATTGAAATAGCGACCATACTATTGTCGCAGTAGATACTGTAGTGATTTTAGGCTGTTGGCGGAAGTTTAAAGGTGGGCAATTGAACTAGTTTTAAAAAAATTCCTTTCTAGCGAACGTGCACTCGTAGTTCACAGGCTTTTAGTTCCTTTTGTCGTTAACAGTCTTTCTACGCTGTCAGCGTTTTGATTGTATAACAGACGAGCTTAATGTTGAAGCTGATGGTGATGATGATCTGATACTGTTGATTTTGTTGCTGCTTCGGCTGGTGTTGATGATACTTGTATAATGATGGCGGTGATGAATTTAATATTAAAAAACATTAAGACTCTTGGTGATGATAATGTAGCTGTTCACGGCTTTGTTTGAAATGAGTTTGTTAATGAAAATGATGAAAGACGATGGTGCCATGCTTACTTATGCAAGTCTTCTTGTCCTCGTCAAGCTTGTAACCCGTTTGGTTGCAACCGCATTCATAGCTTCCCTCCTTCTCGGAGCAAGACTGCGTGCAGGGGTTCGTGTCACATTCAGGAATATCTACAGAAAAAAACACTATATTTGATTTTATTTTAAATATACCTTTAATGCACTCTTGGAAAAAGTTAGGTCTGTTTTTGTATCTATAATAACTTATTTGAATAAAAACATCGATACCGTGTAAAACCAAATCATCTATACAGATTGTGTAAACACGTTTACACTATTTCTTACCTTCGCACTCTGTTTCGTTCCCTGACTTAAACTGAAATCCTGCATTGCATGTACACGTTTCCTTGGCGTTTATCACGGCGCAAACTCCTTGTGTGCAATAGCTTACATTCTTGCATTCCGTTTGCGCTGTAAAACACAAAGCAACAGTTTGCATATGACACACCTTGACACCGTCCAAAAAAGGGATTTCTTCATTCACCACATTCTTGACTGAATTTAGGCATACATGTTTACCAAAAAGCACATAATATTCCGAATAATTAATTACAATTTCACCATTTATTATATACTTATATATAAACGGACTCTGATACTGGTGTATTTTCGGAATAAAATAGGCCTGATATGATTCTCGTATTTCACACTGTGAAATGAAAATCCGTATTCAACGGCTGGAGAAACCACAATCTTGAGTTGTCATGAAACATTTTTATTTAAAAGTCGATTTAACTGAAGCGTATGTCAATGTGTTATTGTGATTAAATAAGGTTATTTATTTTTAATGTAGCATCTGTACAATTGTTATAAATTGTAAACGCAGTCACATTCGCATTGGAAAACAAAACAGTCATATTTAAGGGTCAGATATTCTGACCCGCGATGCTTAAATAAAAAGACCATGGATCCAGCTCATGTAAATACTCACGCAAACAGGCCTTCTTGTCGCCGGCTAGATTGTAAAATTCGTTACAGGAGCAACGGAAGCCGCCGTCTGTGTTCGTGCACACCTGAGCGCAGCCTGCCAGTCCGTTCGTACACTCATCGATGTCTGAAAGTGTCATAGCAACGTGGCGGCATTTAGTGATTTTTTTCAATGTCTGTTTGGACAGATTTAAGAAGCATGTTTAAGTATTCTTATACATCTGATAACTTAGAGCATCGATTTAAGTTCTGGAACCGTAACCTGCAAATGCCGACCACAAATATATTCAAAGTACATGCGGCGAATGTGACTGCGTTTACAATTTATAACAATTGTACAGATGCTACATTAAAAATAAATAACCTTATTTAATCACAATAACACATTGACATACGCTTCAGTTAAATCGACTTTTAAATAAAAATGTCGAATGTGAACGAATGTGACTGTAAGAACAATTCACACTGTGTCAACACAGATGGATCGTTTGCCTGTCCTTGTGATGTAGGCTACACACTTGTGAGCGATGTTTGCGAAGGTAAATCCTTGGTTCATGATTATTTAACATGCAATTCAATAAGCATAAAAAAATGTATCTGTATCAATATTGTTTTCCATTGTTTTGGGGTAAGTATTTTAGTAACTTTCCAAATCCTCTCGATTGCATTGTCTATGAATTTTTGTCTGAAAACAATTCTAAATAATAACCATGAACCGTAAAAAATGAAACACAATCCAAACCAATCAATTGAATGCGTTTCAGCATGCACCAACAACAAGTATGGAGATGGATGTAACACGTCGTGTAACTGCACCGCAGCGCACGCGCTCAGTTCAACGCAGACGTGCAATCACGTGAACGGAACGTGCGTGTGCAACGCCACATGGACAGGGGCGACATGTGACACGGATGTGAACGAATGTAACCTTGCTACTCATGTCTGTAAGAACAATTCACACTGTGTCAACACAGATGGCTCGTTTACCTGTCCTTGTGATGTAGGCTACACACTTGTGAGCGATGTTTGCGAAGGTAAATCCTTGATTCATGATTAAATAACATGCAATTCAATAAGCACAGTTGAAATAAAATTGCATGTGTATCAATATAGTTTCCCACTCTTTTGGGGTAACAATTTTAGTAACATTCCAAATCTTCTCGATAGTATTGTCTACGAATTTTTCCTGAGGTTTAAAGAACAACGTAGATGAAAACAATTCTAAATAATAACCGTGAACCGTAAAAAATGAAACACAATCCAAACCAATCAATTGAATGTGTTTCAGCATGCACCAACAACAAGTATGGAGAAGGATGCAATACGTCGTGTAACTGCACCGCTGCGCACGCGCTCAGTTCAACGCAGACGTGCAATCACGTGAACGGAACGTGCCTGTGCAACGCCACATGGACAGGGGCGACATGCGACACGGATGTGAACGAATGTGACCTTGGTACTCATGACTGTAAGAACAATTCACACTGTGTCAACACAGATGGCTCGTTTACCTGTCTTTGTGATGTAGGCTACACACTTGTGAGCGATGTTTGCGAAGGTAAATCCTCGATTCATGATTATATAACATGCAATTCAATAAGCATAGTTGAAATAAAATTGCATGTGTATCAATAGTGTTTGCCATTGTTTTGGGGTAATAATTTTAGTAACTTTGCAAATCTTCTCGATTGTATTGTCTACGAATTTTTCCTGAGGTTTTAAGAACAATGTAGATGAAAACAATTCTAAATAATAACCATGAACCGTAAAAAATGAAACACAGTCCAAACCAATCAATTGAATGTGTTTCAGCATGCACCAACAACAAGTATGGAGAAGGATGTAACACGTCGTGTAACTGCACCGCAGCGCACGCGCTCAGTTCAACGCAGACGTGCAATCACGTGAACGGAACGTGCGTGTGCAACGCCCCATGGACAGGAGCGACATGCGACACGGATGTGAACGAATGTGACCTTGGTACTCATGGCTGTAAGAACAATTCACACTGTGTCAACACAGATGGCTCGTTTACCTGTCATTGTGATGTAGGCTACACACTTGTGAGCGATGTTTGCGAAGGTAAATCTTTGATACATGGTTATTTAACATGCAATTCAATAAGCATAGTTGAAATAAAATTGCATGTATATCAATATTGTTTCCCATTGTTTTGGGGTAATAATTTTAGTAACTTTCCAAATCTTCTCGATTGTATTGTCTACGAAATTTTCCTGAGGTTTTAAGAACAATGTAGATGAAAACAATTCTAAATAATAACCATGAACCGTAAAAAATGAAACACAATCCAAACCAATCAATTGAATGTGTTTCAGCATGCACCAACAATAAGTATGGAGAAGGATGTAACACGTCGTGTAACTGCACCGCAGCGCACGCGCTCAGTTCAACGCAGACGTGCAATCACGTGAACGGAACGTGCGTGTGCAACGCCACATGGACAGGGGCGACATGCGACACGGATGTGAACGAATGTGACCTTGGTACTCATGACTGTAAGAACAATTCACACTGTGTCAACACAGATGGCTCGTTTACCTGTCCTTGTGATGTAGGCTACACACTTGTGAGCGATGTTTGCGAAGGTAAATCCTTGATTCATGATTGTTTAACATGCAATTCAATAAGCATAAATAAAATGTATCTGTATCAATATTGTTTTCCATTGTATTGGGGTAAGTATTTTAGTAACTTTCCAAATCCTCTCGATTGCATTGTCTATGATTTTTTTCTGAGGTTTTAAGAACAACGTAGATGAAAACAATTCTAAATAATAACCATGAACCGTAAACAATGAAACATAATCCAACCCAATCAATTGAATGTGTTTCAGCATGCACCAACAACAAGTATGGAGAAGGATGTAACACGTCGTGTAACTGCACCGCAGCGCACGCGCTCAGTTCAACGCAGACGTGCAATCACGTGAACGGAACGTGCGTGTGCAACGCCACATGGATAGGGGCGACATGTGACACGGATGTGAACGAATGTAACCTTGGTACTCATGACTGTAAGAACAATTCACACTGTGTCAACACAGATGGCTCGTTTACCTGTCTTTGTGATGTAGGCTACACACTTGTGAGCGATGTTTGCGACGGTAAATCATTGATTCATGATTATTTAACATGCAGTTCAATAAGCATAAAAAAATGTATCTGTATCAATATTGTTTTCCATTGTTTTGGGGTATGTATTTTAGTAACTTTCCAAATCCTCTCGATTGCATTGTCTATGAAATTTTTCTGAGGTTTTAAGAACAACGTAGATGAAAACAATTCTAAATAATAACCATGAACCGTAAAAAATGAAACATAATTCAAACCAATCAATTGAATGTGTTTCAGCATGCACCAACAACAAGTATGGAGAAGGATGTAACACGTCGTGTAACTGCACAGCAGCGCACGCGCTCAGTTCAACGCAGACGTGCAATCACGTGAACGGAACGTGCGTGTGCAACGCCCCATGGACAGGAGCGACATGCGACACGGATGTGAACGAATGTGACCTTGGT
The DNA here is from genome assembly GCA_027627225.1 of Congeria kusceri. Lineage (NCBI taxonomy): Eukaryota > Metazoa > Mollusca > Bivalvia > Myida > Dreissenidae > Congeria > Congeria kusceri. Next base: position 59,615,418 of record CM051030.1, read on the forward strand.
ACTCATGGCTGTAAGAACAATTCACACTGTGTCAACACAGATGGCTCGTTTACCTGTCCTTGTGATGTAGGCTACACACTTGTGAGCGATGTTTGCGAAGGTAAATCATTGATTCATGATTATTTAACATGCAATTCAATAAGCATAGTTGAAATAAAATTGCATGTGTATCAATATTGTTTCCCATTGTTTTGGGGTAATAATTTTAGTAACTTTCCAAATCTTCTCGATTGTATTGTCTACGAAAATTTCCTGAGGTTTTAAGAACAACGTAGATGAAAACAATTCTAAATAATAACCATGAACCGTAAACAATGAAACACAATCCAAACCAATCAATTGAATGTGTTTCAGCATGCACCAACAATAAGTATGGAGAAGGATGTAACACGTCGTGTAACTGCACCGCAGCGCACTCGCTCAGTTCAATGCAGACGTGCAATCACGTGAACGGAACGTGCGTGTGCAACGCCACATGGACAGGGGCGACATGCGACACGGATGTGAACGAATGTGACATTGGTACTCATGACTGTAAGAACAATTCACACTGTGTCAACACAGATGGCTCGTTTACCTGTCCTTGTGATGTAGGCTACACACTTGTGAGCGATGTTTGCGAAGGTAAATCCTTGATTCATGATTGTTTAACATGCAATTCAATAAGCATAAAAAAATGTATCTGTATCAATATTGTTTTCCATTGTTTTGGGGTAAGTATTTTAGTAACATTCCAAATCCTCTCGATTGCATTGTCTATGATTTTTTTCTGAGGTTTTAAGAACAACGTAGATGAAAACAATTCTAAATAATAACCATGAACCGTAAACAATGAAACACAATCCAAACCAATCAATTGAATCTGTTTCAGCATGCACCAACAACAAGTATGGAGAAGGATGTAACACGTCGTGTAACTGCACCGCAGCGCACGCGCTCAGTTCAACGCAGACGTGCAATCACGTGAACGGAATGTGCGTGTGCAACGCCTCATGGACAGGGGCGACATGTGACACGGATGTGAACGAATGTAACCTTGGTACTCATGACTGTAAGAACAATTCACACTGTGTCAACACAGATGGCTCGTTTACCTGTCCTTGTGATGTAGGCTACACACTTGTGAGCGATGTTTGCGAAGGTAAATCCTTGATTCATGATTATAACATGCAATTCAATAAGTATTGTTGAAATAAAATTGCATGTGTATCAGTATTGTTTCCCATTGTTTTGGGGTAATAATTTTAGTAACATTGCAAATCTTCTCGATTATATTGTCTATGAATTTTTCCTGAGGTTTTAAGAACAACGTAGATGAAAACAATTCTAAATAATAACCATGAACCGTAAACAATGAAACACAATCCAAACCAATCAATTGAATGTGTTTCAGCATGCACCAACAACAAGTATGGAGAAGGATGTAACACGTCGTGTAACTGCACCGCAGCGCACGTTCTCAGTTCAACGCAGACGTGCAATCACGTGAACGGAACGTGCGTGTGCAACGCCACATGGACAGGAGCGACATGCGACACGGATGTGAACGAATGTGACCTTGGTACTCATGGCTGTAAGAACAATTCACACTGTGTCAACACAGATGGCTCGTTTGCCTGTCCTTGTGATGTAGGCTACACACTTGTGAGCGATGTTTGCGAAGGTAAATCATTGATTCATGATTATTTAACATGCAATTCAATAAGCATAGTTGAAATAAAATTGCATGTGTATCAATATTGTTTCCCATTGTATTGGGGTAATAATTTTAGTAACTTTCCAAATCTTCTCGATTGTATTGTCTACGAAATTTTCCTGAGGTTTTAAGAACAACGTAGATGAAAACAATTCTAAATAATAACCATGAACCGTAAACAATGAAACACAATCCAAACCAATCAATTGAATGTGTTTCAGCATGCACCAACAATAAGTATGGAGAAGGATGTAACACGTCGTGTAACTGCACCGCAGCGCACGCGCTCAGTTCAACGCAGACGTGCAATCACGTGAACGGAACGTGCGTGTGCAACGCCACATGGACAGGGGCGACATGCGACACGGATGTGAACGAATGTGACCTTGGTACTCATGACTGTAAGAACAATTCACACTGTGTCAACACAGATGGCTCGTTTACCTGTCCTTGTGATGTAGGCTACACACTTGTGAGCGATGTTTGCGAAGGTAAATCCTTGATTCATGATTGTTTAACATGCAATTCAATAAGCATAAACAAATGTATCTGTATCAATATTGTTTTCCATTGTTTTGGGGTAAGTATTTTAGTAACATTCCAAATCCTCTCGATTGCATTGTCTATGATTTTTTTCTGAGGTTTTAAGAACAACGTAGATGAAAACAATTCTAAATAATAACCATGAACCGTAAACAATGAAACACAATCCAAACCAATCAATTGAATGTGTTTCAGCATGCACCAACAACAAGTATGGAGAAGGATGTAACACGTCGTGTAACTGCACCGCAGCGCACGCGCTCAGTTCAACGCAGACGTGCAATCACGTGAACGGAACGTGCGTGTGCAACGCCACATGGATAGGGGCGACATGTGACACGGATGTGAACGAATGTAACCTTGGTACTCATGACTGTAAGAACAATTCACACTGTGTCAACACAGATGGCTCGTTTACCTGTCTTTGTGATGTAGGCTACACACTTATGAGCGATGTTTGCGAAGGTAAATCCTTGATTCATGATTATAACATGCAATTCAATAAGCATTGTTGAAATAAAATTGCATGTGTATCAATATTGTTTCCCATTGTTTTGGGGTAATAATTTTAGTAACTTTGCAAATCTTCTGGATTATATTGTCTATGAATTTTTCCTGAGGTTTTAAGAACAACGTAGATGAAAACAATTCTAAATAATAACCATGAACCGTAAAAAATGAAACACAATCCAAACCAATCAATTGAATGTGTTTCAGCATGCACCAACAACAAGTATGGAGAAGGATGTAACACGTCGTGTAACTGCACCGCAGCGCACGCGCTCAGTTCAACGCAGACGTGCAATCACGTGAACGGAACGTGCATGTGCAACGCCACATGGACAGGAGCGACATGCGAGACGGATGTGAACGAATGTGACCTTGGTACTCATGGTTGTAAGAACAATTCACACTGTGTCAACACAGATGGCTCGTTTACCTGTCCTTGTGATGTAGGCTACACACTTGTGAGCGATGTTTGCGAAGGTAAATCATTGATTCATGATTATTTAACATGCAATTCAATAAGCATAGTTGAAATAAAATTGCATGTGTATCAATATTGTTTCCCATTGTTTTGGGGTAATAATGTTAGTAACTTTCCAAATCTTCTCGATTGTATTGTCTACGAAATTTTCCTGAGGTTTTAAGAACAACGTAGATGAAAACAATTCTAAATAATAACCATGAACCGTAAACAATGAAACACAATCCAAACCAATCAATTGAATGTGTTTCAGAATGCACCAACAACAAGTATGGAGAAGGATGTAACACGTCGTGTAACTGCACCGCAGCGCACGCGCTCAGTTCAACGCAGACGTGCAATCACGTGAACGGAATGTGCGTGTGCAACGCCACATGGACAGGGGCGACATGTGACACGGATGTGAACGAATGTAACCTTGGTACTCATGACTGTAAGAACAATTCACACTGTGTCAACACAGATGGCTCGTTTACCTGTCCTTGTGATGTAGGCTACACACTTGTGAGCGATGTTTGCGAAGGTAAATCCTTGATTCATGATTATAACATGCAATTCAATAAGCATTGTTGAAATAAAATTGCATGTGTATCAATATTGTTTCCCATTGTTTTGGGGTAATAATTTTAGTAACTTTGCAAATCTTCTGGATTATATTGTCTATGAATTTTTCCTGAGGTTTTAAGAACAACGTAGATGAAAACAATTCTAAATAATAACCATGAACCGTAAAAAATGAAACACAATCCAAACCAATCAATTGAATGTGTTTCAGCATGCACCAACAACAAGTATGGAGAAGGATGTAACACGTCGTGTAACTGCACCGCAGCGCACGCGCTCAGTTCAACGCAGACGTGCAATCACGTGAACGGAACGTGCATGTGCAACGCCACATGGACAGGAGCGACATGCGAGACGGATGTGAACGAATGTGACCTTGGTACTCATGGTTGTAAGAACAATTCACACTGTGTCAACACAGATGGCTCGTTTACCTGTCCTTGTGATGTAGGCTACACACTTGTGAGCGATGTTTGCGAAGGTAAATCATTGATTCATGATTATTTAACATGCAATTCAATAAGCATAGTTGAAATAAAATTGCATGTGTATCAATATTGTTTCCCATTGTTTTGGGGTAATAATGTTAGTAACTTTCCAAATCTTCTCGATTGTATTGTCTACGAAATTTTCCTGAGGTTTTAAGAACAACGTAGATGAAAACAATTCTAAATAATAACCATGAACCGTAAACAATGAAACACAATCCAAACCAATCAATTGAATGTGTTTCAGCATGCACCAACAACAAGTATGGAGAAGGATGTAACACGTCGTGTAACTGCACCGCAGCGCACGCGCTCAGTTCAACGCAGACGTGCAATCACGTGAACGGAATGTGCGTGTGCAACGCCACATGGACAGGGGCGACATGTGACACGGATGTGAACGAATGTAACCTTGGTACTCATGACTGTAAGAACAATTCACACTGTGTCAACACAGATGGCTCGTTTACCTGTCCTTGTGATGTAGGCTACACACTTGTGAGCGATGTTTGCGAAGGTAAATCCTTGATTCATGATTATAACATGCAATTCAATAAGCATTGTTGAAATAAAATTGCATGTGTATCAATATTGTTTCCCATTGTTTTGGGGTAATACTTTTAGTAACTTTGCAAATCTTCTCGATTATATTGTCTATGAATTTTTCCTGAGGTTTTAAGAACAACGTAGATGAAAACAATTCTAAATAATAACCATGAACCGTAAACAATGAAACACAATCCAAACCAATCAATTGAATGTGTTTCAGCATGCACCAACAATAAGTATGGAGAAGGATGTAACACGTCGTGTAACTGCACCGCAGCGCACGCGCTCAGTTCAACGCAGACGTGCAATCACGTAAACGGAACGTGCGTGTGCAACGCCACATGGACAGGGGCGACATGCGACACGGATGTGAACGAATGTGACCTTGGTACTCATGACTGTAAGAACAATTCACACTGTGTCAACACAGATGGCTCGTTTACCTGTCCTTGTGATGTAGGCTACACACTTGTGAGCGATGTTTGCGAAGGTAAATCCTTGATTCATGATTGTTTAACATGCAATTCAATAAGCATAAAAAAAATGTATCTGTATCATTATTGTTTTCCATTGTTTTGGGGTAAGTATTTTAGTAACATTCCAAATCCTCTCGATTGCATTGTCTATGATTTTTTTCTGAGGTTTTAAGAACAACGTAGATGAAAACAATTCTAAATAATAACCATGAACCGTAAACAATGAAACACAATCCAAACCAATCAATTGAATGTGTTTCAGCATGCACCAACAACAAGTATGGAGAAGGATGTAACACGTCGTGTAACTGCACCGCAGCGCACGCGCTCAGTTCAACGCAGACGTGCAATCACGTGAACGGAATGTGCGTGTGCAACGCCACATGGATAGGGGCGACATGTGACACGGATGTGAACGAATGTAACCTTGGTACTCATGACTGTAAGAACAATTCACACTGTGTCAACACAGATGGCTCGTTTACCTGTCTTTGTGATGTAGGCTACACACTTATGAGCGATGTTTGCGAAGGTAAATCCTTGATTCATGATTATAACATGCAATTCAATAAGCATTGTTGAAATAAAATTGCATGTGTATCAATATTGTTTCCCATTGTTTTGGGGTAATAATTTTAGTAACTTTGCAAATCTTCTGGATTATATTGTCTATGAATTTTTCCTGAGGTTTTAAGAACAACGTAGTTGAAAACAATTCTAAATAATAACCATGAACCGTAAAAAATGAAACACAATCCAAACCAATCAATTGAATGTGTTTCAGCATGCACCAACAACAAGTATGGAGAAGGATGTAACACGTCGTGTAACTGCACCGCAGCGCACGCGCTCAGTTCAACGCAGACGTGCAATCACGTGAACGGAACGTGCATGTGCAACGCCACATGGACAGGAGCGACATGCGACACGGATGTGAACGAATGTGACCTTGGTACTCATGGTTGTAAGAACAATTCACACTGTGTCAACACAGATGGCTCGTTTACCTGTCCTTGTGATGTAGGCTACACACTTGTGAGCGATGTTTGCGAAGGTAAATCCTTGATTCATGATTGTTTAACATGCAATTCAATAAGCATAAAAAAAATGTATCTGTATCAATATTGTTTTCCATTGTTTTGGGGTAAGTATTTTAGTAACATTCCAAATCCTCTCGATTGCATTGTCTATGATTTTTTTCTGAGGTTTTAAGAACAACGTAGATGAAAACAATTCTAAATAATAACCATGAACCGTAAACAATGAAACACAATCCAAACCAATCAATTGAATGTGTTTCAGCATGCACCAACAACAAGTATGGAGAAGGATGTAACACGTCGTGTAACTGCACCGCAGCGCACGCGCTCAGTTCAACGCAGACGTGCAATCACGTGAACGGAACGTGCGTGTGCCACGCCACATGGATAGGGGCGACATGTGACACGGATGTGAACGAATGTAACCTTGGTACTCATGACTGTAAGAACAATTCACACTGTGTCAACACAGATGGCTCGTTTACCTGTCTTTGTGATGTAGGCTACACACTTATGAGCGATGTTTGCGAAGGTAAATCCTTGATTCATGATTATAACATGCAATTCAATAAGCATTGTTGAAATAAAATTGCATGTGTATCAATATTGTTTCCCATTGTTTTGGGGTAATAATTTCAGTAACTTTGCAAATCTTCTGGATTATATTGTCTATGAATTTTTCCTGAGGTTTTAAGAACAACGTAGTTGAAAACAATTCTAAATAATAACCATGAACCGTAAAAAATGAAACACAATCCAAACCAATCAATTGAATGTGTTTCAGCATGCACCAACAACAAGTATGGAGAAGGATGTAACACGTCGTGTAACTGCACCGCAGCGCACTCGCTCAGTTCAACGCAGACGTGCAATCACGTGAACGGAACGTGCATGTGCAACGCCACATGGACAGGAGCGACATGCGACACGGATGTGAACGAATGTGACCTTGGTACTCATGGCTGTAAGAACAATTCACACTGTGTCAACACAGATGGCTCGTTTACCTGTCCTTGTGATGTAGGCTACACACTTGTGAGCGATGTTTGCGAAGGTAAATCATTGATTCATGATTATTTAACATGCAATTCAATAAGCATAGTTGAAATAAAATTGCATGTGTATCAATATTGTTTCCCATTGTTTTGGTGTAATAATGTTAGTAACTTTCCAAATCTTCTCGATTGTATTGTCTACGAAATTTTCCTGAGGTTTTAAGAACAACGTAGATGAAAACAATTCTAAATAATAACCATGAACCGTAAACAATCAAACACAATCCAAACCAATCAATTGAATGTGTTTCAGCATGCACCAACAACAAGTATGGAGAAGGATGTAACACGTCGTGTAACTGCACGGCAGCGCACGCGCTCAGTTCAACGCAGACGTGCAATCACGTGAACGGAATGTGCGTGTGCAACGCCAAATGGACAGGGGCCACATGTGACACGGATGTGAACGAATGTAACCTTGGTACTCATGACTGTAAGAACAATTCACACTGTGTCAACACAGATGGCTCGTTTACCTGTCCTTGTGATGTAGGCTACACACTTGTGAGCGATGTTTGCGAAGGTAAATCCTTGATTCATGATTATAACATGCAATTCAATAAGCATTGTTGAAATAAAATTGCATGTGTATCAATATTGTTTCCCATTGTTTTGGGGTAATACTTTTAGTAACTTTGCAAATCTTCTCGATTATATTGTCTATGAATTTTTCCTGAGGTTTTAAGAACAACGTAGATGAAAACAATTCTAAATAATAACCATGAACCGTAAACAATGAAACACAATCCAAACCAATCAATTGAATGTGTTTCAGCATGCACCAACAACAAGTATGGAGAAGGATGTAACACGTCGTGTAACTGCACCGCAGCGCACGTTCTCAGTTCAACGCAGACGTGCAATCACGTGAACGGAACGTGCGTGTGCAACGCCACATGGACAGGAGCGACATGCGACACGGATGTGAACGAATGTGACCTTGGTACTCATGGCTGTAAGAACAATTCACACTGTGTCAACACAGATGGCTCGTTTACCTGTCCTTGTGATGTAGGCTACACACCTGTGAGCGATGTTTGCGAAGGTAAATCATTGATTCATGATTATTTAACATGCAATTCAATAAGCATAGTTGAAATAAAATTGCATGTGTATCAATATTGTTTCCCATTGTTTTGGGGTAATAATTTTAGTAACTTTCCAAATCTTCTCGATTGTATTGTCTACGAAATTTTCCTGAGGTTTTAAGAACAACGTAGATGAAAACAATTCTAAATAATAACCATGAACAGTAAACAATGAAACACAATCCAAACCAATCAATTGAATGTGTTTCAGCATGCACCAACAATAAGTATGGAGAAGGATGTAACACGTCGTGTAACTGCACCGCAGCGCACGCGCTCAGTTCAACGCAGACGTGCAATCACGTGAACGGAACGTGCGTGTGCAACGCCACATGGACAGGGGCGACATGCGACACGGATGTGAACGAATGTGACCTTGGTACTCATGACTGTAAGAACAATTCACACTGTGTCAACACAGATGGCTCGTTTACCTGTCCTTGTGATGTAGGCTACACACTTGTGAGCGATGTTTGCGAAGGTAAATCCTTGATTCATGATTGTTTAACATGCAATTCAATAAGCATAAACAAATGTATCTGTATCATAATTGTTTTCCATTGTTTTGGGGTAAGTATTTTAGTAACATTCCAAATCCTCTCGATTGCATTGTCTATGATTTTTTTCTGAGGTTTTAAGAACAACGTAGATGAAAACAATTCTAAATAATAACCATGAACCGTAAACAATGAAACACAATCCAAACCAATCAATTGAATGTGTTTCAGCATGCACCAACAACAAGTATGGAGAAGGATGTAACACGTCGTGTAACTGCACCGCAGCGCACGCGCTCAGTTCAACGCAGACGTGCAATCACGTGAACGGAACGTGCGTGTGCAACGCCACATGGATAGGGGCGACATGTGACACGGATGTGAACGAATGTAACCTTGGTACTCATGACTGTAAGAACAATTCACACTGTGTCAACACAGATGGCTCGTTTACCTGTCTTTGTGATGTAGGCTACACACTTATGAGCGATGTTTGCGAAGGTAAATCCTTGATTCATGATTATAACATGCAATTCAATAAGCATTGTTGAAATAAAATTGCATGTGTATCAATATTGTTTCCCATTGTTTTGGGGTAATAATTTTAGTAACTTTGCAAATCTTCTGGATTATATTGTCTATGAATTTTTCCTGAGGTTTTAAGAACAACGTAGTTGAAAACAATTCTAAATAATAACCATGAACCGTAAAAAATGAAACACAATCCAAACCAATCAATTGAATGTGTTTCAGCATGCACCAACAACAAGTATGGAGAAGGATGTAACACGTCGTGTAACTGCACCGCAGCGCACGCGCTCAGTTCAACGCAGACGTGCAATCACGTGAACGGAACGTGCATGTGCAACGCCACATGGACAGGAGCAACATGCGACACGGATGTGAACGAATGTGACCTTGGTACTCATGGCTGTAAGAACAATTCACACTGTGTCAACACAGATGGCTCGTTTACCTGTCCTTGTGATGTAGGCTACACACTTGTGAGCGATGTTTGCGAAGGTAAATCATTGATTCATGATTATTTAACATGCAATTCAATAAGCATAGTTGAAATAAAATTGCATGTGTATCAATATTGTTTCCCATTGTTTTGGTGTAATAATGTTAGTAACTTTCCAAATCTTCTCGATTGTATTGTCTACGAAATTTTCCTGAGGTTTTAAGAACAACGTAGATGAAAACAATTCTAAATAATAACCATGAACCGTAAACAATGAAACACAATCCAAACCAATCAATTGAATGTGTTTCAGCATGCACCAACAACAAGTATGGAGAAGGATGTAACACGTCGTGTAACTGCACCGCAGCGCACGCGCTCAGTTCAACGCAGACGTGCAATCACGTGAACGGAATGTGCGTGTGCAACGCCAAATGGACAGGGGCCACATGTGACACGGATGTGAACGAATGTAACCTTGGTACTCATGACTGTAAGAACAATTCACACTGTGTCAACACAGATGGCTCGTTTACCTGTCCTTGTGATGTAGGCTACACACTTGTGAGCGATGTTTGCGAAGGTAAATCCTTGATTCATGATTATAACATGCAATTCAATAAGCATTGTTGAAATAAAATTGCATGTGTATCAATATTGTTTCCCATTGTTTTGGGGTAATACTTTTAGTAACTTTGCAAATCTTCTCGATTATATTGTCTATGAATTTTTCCTGAGGTTTTAAGAACAACGTAGATGAAAACAATTCTAAATAATAACCATGAACCGTAAACAATGAAACACAATCCAAACCAATCAATTGAATGTGTTTCAGCATGCACCAACAACAAGTATGGAGAAGGATGTAACACGTCGTGTAACTGCACCGCAGCGCACGTTCTCAGTTCAACGCAGACGTGCAATCACGTGAACGGAACGTGCGTGTGCAACGCCACATGGACAGGAGCGACATGCGACACGGATGTGAACGAATGTGACCTTGGTACTCATGGCTGTAAGAACAATTCACACTGTGTCAACACAGATGGCTCGTTTACCTGTCCTTGTGATGTAGGCTACACACTTGTGAGCGATGTTTGCGAAGGTAAATCATTGATTCATGATTATTTAACATGCAATTCAATAAGCATAGTTGAAATAAAATTGCATGTGTATCAATATTGTTTCCCATTGTTTTGGGGTAATAATTTTAGTAACTTTCCAAATCTTCTCGATTTTATTGTCTACGAAATTTTCCTGAGGTTTTAAGAACAACGTAGATGAAAACAATTCTAAATAATAACCATGAACCGTAAACAATGAAACACAATCCAAACCAATCAATTGAATGTGTTTCAGCATGCACCAACAATAAGTATGGAGAAGGATGTAACACGTCGTGTAACTGCACCGCAGCGCACGCGCTCAGTTCAACGCACTCGTGCAATCACGTGAACGGAACGTGCGTGTGCAACGCCACATGGACAGGGGCGACATGCGACACGGATGTGAACGAATGTGACCTTGGTACTCATGACTGTAAGAACAATTCACACTGTGTCAACACAGATGGCTCGTTTACCTGTCCTTGTGATGTAGGCTACACACTTGTGAGCGATGTTTGCGAAGGTAAATCCTTGATTCATGATTGTTTAACATGCAATTCAATAAGCATAAACAAATGTATCTGTATCAATATTGTTTTCCATTGTTTTGGGGTAAGTATTTTAGTAACATTCCAAATCCTCTCGATTGCATTGTCTATGATTTTTTTCTGAGGTTTTAAGAACAACGTAGATGAAAACAATTCTAAATAATAACCATGAACCGTAAACAATGAAACACAATCCAAACCAATCAATTGAATGTGTTTCAGCATGCACCAACAACAAGTATGGAGAAGGATGTAACACGTCGTGTAACTGCACCGCAGCGCACGCGCTCAGTTCAACGCAGACGTGCAATCACGTGAACGGAACGTGCGTGTGCAACGCCACATGGATAGGGGCGACATGTGACATGGATGTGAACGAATGTAACCTTGGTACTCATGACTGTAAGAACAATTCACACTGTGTCAACACAGATGGCTCGTTTACCTGTCTTTGTGATGTAGGCTACACACTTATGAGCGATGTTTGCGAAGGTAAATCCTTGATTCATGATTATAACATGCAATTCAATAAGCATTGTTGAAATAAAATTGCATGTGTATCAATATTGTTTCCCAATGTTTTGGGGTAATAATTTTAGTAACTTTGCAAATCTTCTGGATTATATTGTCTATGAATTTTTCCTGAGGTTTTAAGAACAACGTAGTTGAAAACAATTCTAAATAATAACCATGAACCGTAAAAAATGAAACACAATCCAAACCAATCAATTGAATGTGTTTCAGCATGCACCAACAACAAGTATGGAGAAGGATGTAACACGTCGTGTAACTGCACCGCAGCGCACGCGCTCAGTTCAACGCAGACGTGCAATCACGTGAACGGAACGTGCATGTGCAACGCCACATGGACAGGAGCGACATGCGAGACGGATGTGAACGAATGTGACCTTGGTACTCATGGTTGTAAGAACAATTCACACTGTGTCAACACAGATGGCTCGTTTACCTGTCCTTGTGATGTAGGCTACACACTTGTGAGCGATGTTTGCGAAGGTAAATCATTGATTCATGATTATTTAACATGCAATTCAATAAGCATAGTTGAAATAAAATTGCATGTGTATCAATATTGTTTCCCATTGTTTTGGGGTAATAATGTTAGTAACTTTCCAAATCTTCTCGATTGTATTGTCTACGAAATTTTCCTGAGGTTTTAAGAACAACGTAGATGAAAACAATTCTAAATAATAACCATGAACCGTAAACAATGAAACACAATCCAAACCAATCAATTGAATGTGTTTCAGCATGCACCAACAACAAGTATGGAGAAGGATGTAACACGTCGTGTAACTGCACCGCAGCGCACGCGCTCAGTTCAACGCAGACGTGCAATCACGTGAACGGAATGTGCGTGTGCAACGCCACATGGACAGGGGCGACATGTGACACGGATGTGAACGAATGTAACCTTGGTACTCATGACTGTAAGAACAATTCACACTGTGTCAACACAGATGGCTCGTTTACCTGTCCTTGTGATGTAGGCTACACACTTGTGAGCGATGTTTGCGAAGGTAAATCCTTGATTCATGATTATAACATGCAATTCAATAAGCATTGTTGAAATAAAATTGCATGTGTATCATTATTGTTTCCCATTGTTTTGGGGTAATACTTTTAGTAACTTTGCAAATCTTCTCGATTATATTGTCTATGAATTTTTCCTGAGGTTTTAAGAACAACGTAGATGAAAACAATTCTAAATAATAACCATGAACCGTAAACAATGAAACACAATCCAAACCAATCAATTGAATGTGTTTCAGCATGCACCAACAATAAGTATGGAGAAGGATGTAACACGTCGTGTAACTGCACCGCAGCGCACGCGCTCAGTTCAACGCAGACGTGCAATCACGTAAACGGAACGTGCGTGTGCAACGCCACATGGACAGGGGCGACATGCGACACGGATGTGAACGAATGTGACCTTGGTACTCATGACTGTAAGAACAATTCACACTGTGTCAACACAGATGGCTCGTTTACCTGTCCTTGTGATGTAGGCTACACACTTGTGAGCGATGTTTGCGAAGGTAAATCCTTGATTCATGATTATAACATGCAATTCAATAAGCATTGTTGAAATAAAATTGCATGTGTATCAATATTGTTTCCCATTGTTTTGGGGTAATACTTTTAGTAACTTTGCAAATCTTCTCGATTATATTGTCTATGAATTTTTCCTGAGGTTTTAAGAACAACGTAGATGAAAACAATTCTAAATAATAACCATGAACCGTAAACAATGAAACACAATCCAAACCAATCAATTGAATGTGTTTCAGCATGCACCAACAACAAGTATGGAGAAGGATGTAACACGTCGTGTAACTGCACCGCAGCGCACGTTCTCAGTTCAACGCAGACGTGCAATCACGTGAACGGAACGTGCGTGTGCAACGCCACATGGACAGGAGCGACATGCGACACGGATGTGAACGAATGTGACCTTGGTACTCATGGCTGTAAGAACAATTCACACTGTGTCAACACAGATGGCTCGTTTACCTGTCCTTGTGATGTAGGCTACACACCTGTGAGCGATGTTTGCGAAGGTAAATCATTGATTCATGATTATTTAACATGCAATTCAATAAGCATAGTTGAAATAAAATTGCATGTGTATCAATATTGTTTCCCATTGTTTTGGGGTAATAATTTTAGTAACTTTCCAAATCTTCTCGATTGTATTGTCTACGAAATTTTCCTGAGGTTTTAAGAACAACGTAGATGAAAACAATTCTAAATAATAACCATGAACCGTAAACAATGAAACACAATCCAAACCAATCAATTGAATGTGTTTCAGCATGCACCAACAATAAGTATGGAGAAGGATGTAACACGTCGTGTAACTGCACCGCAGCGCACGCGCTCAGTTCAACGCAGACGTGCAATCACGTGAACGGAACGTGCGTGTGCAACGCCACATGGACAGGGGCGACATGCGAGACGGATGTGAACGAATGTGACCTTGGTACTCATGACTGTAAGAACAATTCACACTGTGTCAACACAGATGGCTCGTTTACCTGTCCTTGTGATGTAGGCTACACACTTGTGAGCGATGTTTGCGAAGGTAAATCCTTGATTCATGATTGTTTAACATGCAATTCAATAAGCATAAACAAATGTATCTGTATCATAATTGTTTTCCATTGTTTTGGGGTAAGTATTTTAGTAACATTCCAAATCCTCTCGATTGCATTGTCTATGATTTTTTTCTGAGGTTTTAAGAACAACGTAGATGAAAACAATTCTAAATAATAACCATGAACCGTAAACAATGAAACACAATCCAAACCAATCAATTGAATGTGTTTCAGCATGCACCAACAACAAGTATGGAGAAGGATGTAACACGTCGTGTAACTGCACCGCAGCGCACGCGCTCAGTTCAACGCAGACGTGCAATCACGTGAACGGAACGTGCGTGTGCAACGCCACATGGATAGGGGCGACATGTGACACGGATGTGAACGAATGTAACCTTGGTACTCATGACTGTAAGAACAATTCACACTGTGTCAACACAGATGGCTCGTTTACCTGTCTTTGTGATGTAGGCTACACACTTATGAGCGATGTTTGCGAAGGTAAATCCTTGATTCATGATTATAACATGCAATTCAATAAGCATTGTTGAAATAAAATTGCATGTGTATCAATATTGTTTCCCATTGTTTTGGGGTAATAATTTTAGTAACTTTGCAAATCTTCTGGATTATATTGTCTATGAATTTTTCCTGAGGTTTTAAGAACAACGTAGTTGAAAACAATTCTAAATAATAACCATGAACCGTAAAAAATGAAACACAATCCAAACCAATCAATTGAATGTGTTTCAGCATGCACCAACAACAAGTATGGAGAAGGATGTAACACGTCGTGTAACTGCACCGCAGCGCACGCGCTCAGTTCAACGCAGACGTGCAATCACGTGAACGGAACGTGCATGTGCAACGCCACATGGACAGGAGCGACATGCGAGACGGATGTGAACGAATGTGACCTTGGTACTCATGGTTGTAAGAACAATTCACACTGTGTCAACAAAGATGGCTCGTTTACCTGTCCTTGTGATGTAGGCTACACACTTGTGAGCGATGTTTGCGAAGGTAAATCATTGATTCATGATTATTTAACATGCAATTCAATAAGCATAGTTGAAATAAAATTGCATGTGTATCAATATTGTTTCCCATTGTTTTGGGGTAATAATGTTAGTAACTTTCCAAATCTTGTCGATTGTATTGTCTACGAAATTTTCCTGAGGTTTTAAGAACAACGTAGATGAAAACAATTCTAAATAATAACCATGAACCGTAAACAATGAAACACAATCCAAACCAATCAATTGAATGTGTTTCAGCATGCACCAACAACAAGTATGGAGAAGGATGTAACACGTCGTGTAACTGCACCGCAGCGCACGCGCTCAGTTCAACGCAGACGTGCAATCACGTGAACGGAACGTGCGTGTGCAACGCCAAATGGACAGGGGCCACATGTGACACGGATGTGAACGAATGTAACCTTGGTACTCATGACTTTAAGAACAATTCACACTGTGTCAACACAGATGGCTCGTTTACCTGTCCTTGTGATGTAGGCTACACACTTGTGAGCGATGTTTGCGAAGGTAAATCCTTGATTCATGATTATAACATGCAATTCAATAAGCATTGTTGAAATAAAATTGCATGTGTATCAATATTGTTTCCCATTGTTTTGGGGTAATACTTTTAGTAACTTTGCAAATCTTCTCGATTATATTGTCTATGAATTTTTCCTGAGGTTTTAAGAACAACGTAGATGAAAACAATTCTAAATAATAACCATGAACCGTAAACAATGAAACACAATCCAAACCAATCAATTGAATGTGTTTCAGCATGCACCAACAACAAGTATGGAGAAGGATGTAACACGTCGTGTAACTGCACCGCAGCGCACGTTCTCAGTTCAACGCAGACGTGCAATCACGTGAACGGAACGTGCGTGTGCAACGCCACATGGACAGGAGCGACATGCGACACGGATGTGAACGAATGTGACCTTGGTACTCATGGCTGTAAGAACAATTCACACTGTGTCAACACAGATGGCTCGTTTACCTGTCCTTGTGATGTAGGCTACACACTTGTGAGCGATGTTTGCGAAGGTAAATCATTGATTCATGATTATTTAACATGCAATTCAATAAGCATAGTTGAAATAAAATTGCATGTGTATCAATATTGTTTCCCATTGTTTTGGGGTAATAATTTTAGTAACTTTCCAAATCTTCTCGATTTTATTGTCTACGAAATTTTCCTGAGGTTTTAAGAACAACGTAGATGAAAACAATTCTAAATAATAACCATGAACCGTAAACAATGAAACACAATCCAAACCAATCAATTGAATGTGTTTCAGCATGCACCAACAATAAGTATGGAGAAGGATGTAACACGTCGTGTAACTGCACCGCAGCGCACGCGCTCAGTTCAACGCAGACGTGCAATCACGTGAACGGAACGTGCATGTGCAACGCCACATGGACAGGGGCGACATGCGACACGGATGTGAACGAATGTGACCTTGGTACTCATGACTGTAAGAACAATTCACACTGTGTCAACACAGATGGCTCGTTTACCTGTCCTTGTGATGTAGGCTACACACTTGTGAGCGATGTTTGCGAAGGTAAATCCTTGATTCATGATTATAACATGCAATTCAATAAGCATTGTTGAAATAAAATTGCATGTGTATCAATATTGTTTCCCATTGTTTTGGGGTAATAATTTTAGTAACTTTGCAAATCTTCTGGATTATATTGTCTATGAATTTTTCCTGAGGTTTTAAGAACAACGTAGTTGAAAACAATTCTAAATAATAACCATGAACCGTAAAAAATGAAACACAATCCAAACCAATCAATTGAATGTGTTTCAGCATGCACCAACAACAAGTATGGAGAAGGATGTAACACGTCGTGTAACTGCACCGCAGCGCACGCGCTCAGTTCAACGCAGACGTGCAATCACGTGAACGGAACGTGCATGTGCAACGCCACATGGACAGGAGCGACATGCGAGACGGATGTGAACGAATGTGACCTTGGTACTCATGGTTGTAAGAACAATTCACACTGTGTCAACAAAGATGGCTCGTTTACCTGTCCTTGTGATGTAGGCTACACACTTGTGAGCGATGTTTGCGAAGGTAAATCATTGATTCATGATTATTTAACATGCAATTCAATAAGCATAGTTGAAATAAAATTGCATGTGTATCAATATTGTTTCCCATTGTTTTGGGGTAATAATGTTAGTAACTTTGCAAATCTTGTCGATTGTATTGTCTACGAAATTTTCCTGAGGTTTTAAGAACAACGTAGATGAAAACAATTCTAAATAATAACCATGAACCGTAAACAATGAAACACAATCCAAACCAATCAATTGAATGTGTTTCAGCATGCACCAACAACAAGTATGGAGAAGGATGTAACACGTCGTGTAACTGCACCGCAGCGCACGCGCTCAGTTCAACGCAGACGTGCAATCACGTGAACGGAACGTGCGTGTGCAACGCCAAATGGACAGGGGCCACATGTGACACGGATGTGAACGAATGTAACCTTGGTACTCATGACTGTAAGAACAATTCACACTGTGTCAACACAGATGGCTCGTTTACCTGTCCTTGTGATGTAGGCTACACACTTGTGAGCGATGTTTGCGAAGGTAAATCCTTGATTCATGATTATAACATGCAATTCAATAAGCATTGTTGAAATAAAATTGCATGTGTATCAATATTGTTTCCCATTGTTTTGGGGTAATACTTTTAGTAACTTTGCAAATCTTCTCGATTATATTGTCTATGAATTTTTCCTGAGGTTTTAAGAACAACGTAGATGAAAACAATTCTAAATAATAACCATGAACCGTAAACAATGAAACACAATCCAAACCAATCAATTGAATGTGTTTCAGCATGCACCAACAACAAGTATGGAGAAGGATGTAACACGTCGTGTAACTGCACCGCAGCGCACGTTCTCAGTTCAACGCAGACGTGCAATCACGTGAACGGAACGTGCGTGTGCAACGCCACATGGACAGGAGCGACATGCGACACGGATGTGAACGAATGTGACCTTGGTACTCATGGCTGTAAGAACAATTCACACTGTGTCAACACAGATGGCTCGTTTACCTGTCCTTGTGATGTAGGCTACACACTTGTGAGCGATGTTTGCGAAGGTAAATCATTGATTCATGATTATTTAACATGCAATTCAATAAGCATAGTTGAAATAAAATTGCATGTGTATCAATATTGTTTCCCATTGTTTTGGGGTAATAATTTTAGTAACTTTCCAAATCTTCTCGATTTTATTGTCTACGAAATTTTCCTGAGGTTTTAAGAACAACGTAGATGAAAACAATTCTAAATAATAACCATGAACCGTAAACAATGAAACACAATCCAAACCAATCAATTGAATGTGTTTCAGCATGCACCAACAATAAGTATGGAGAAGGATGTAACACGTCGTGTAACTGCACCGCAGCGCACGCGCTCAGTTCAACGCAGACGTGCAATCACGTGAACGGAACGTGCATGTGCAACGCCACATGGACAGGGGCGACATGCGACACGGATGTGAACGAATGTGACCTTGGTACTCATGACTGTAAGAACAATTCACACTGTGTCAACACAGATGGCTCGTTTACCTGTCCTTGTGATGTAGGCTACACACTTGTGAGCGATGTTTGCGAAGGTAAATCCTTGATTCATGATTATAACATGCAATTCAATAAGCATTGTTGAAATAAAATTGCATGTGTATCAATATTGTTTCCCATTGTTTTGGGGTAATAATTTTAGTAACTTTGCAAATCTTCTGGATTATATTGTCTATGAATTTTTCCTGAGGTTTTAAGAACAACGTAGTTGAAAACAATTCTAAATAATAACCATGAACCGTAAAAAATGAAACACAATCCAAACCAATCAATTGAATGTGTTTCAGCATGCACCAACAACAAGTATGGAGAAGGATGTAACACGTCGTGTAACTGCACCGCAGCGCACGCGCTCAGTTCAACGCAGACGTGCAATCACGTGAACGGAACGTGCATGTGCAACGCCACATGGACAGGAGCGACATGCGACACGGATGTGAACGAATGTGACCTTGGTACTCATGGTTGTAAGAACAATTCACACTGTGTCAACACAGATGGCTCGTTTACCTGTCCTTGTGATGTAGGCTACACACTTGTGAGCGATGTTTGCGAAGGTAAATCCTTGATTCATGATTGTTTAACATGCAATTCAATAAGCATAAAAAAAATGTATCTGTATCATTATTGTTTTCCATTGTTTTGGGGTAAGTATTTTAGTAACATTCCAAATCCTCTCGATTGCATTGTCTATGATTTTTTTCTGAGGTTTTAAGAACAACGTAGATGAAAACAATTCTAAATAATAACCATGAACCGTAAACAATGAAACACAATCCAAACCAATCAATTGAATGTGTTTCAGCATGCACCAACAACAAGTATGGAGAAGGATGTAACACGTCGTGTAACTGCACCGCAGCGCACGCGCTCAGTTCAACGCAGACGTGCAATCACGTGAACGGAACGTGCGTGTGCAACGCCACATGGATAGGGGCGACATGTGACACGGATGTGAACGAATGTAACCTTGGTACTCATGACTGTAAGAACAATTCACACTGTGTCAACACAGATGGCTCGTTTACCTGTCTTTGTGATGTAGGCTACACACTTATGAGCGATGTTTGCGAAGGTAAATCCTTGATTCATGATTATAACATGCAATTCAATAAGCATTGTTGAAATAAAATTGCATGTGTATCAATATTGTTTCCCATTGTTTTGGGGTAATAATTTTAGTAACTTTGCAAATCTTCTGGATTATATTGTCTATGAATTTTTCCTGAGGTTTTAAGAACAACGTAGTTGAAAACAATTCTAAATAATAACCATGAACCGTAAAAAATGAAACACAATCCAAACCAATCAATTGAATGTGTTTCAGCATGCACCAACAACAAGTATGGAGAAGGATGTAACACGTCGTGTAACTGCACCGCAGCGCACGCGCTCAGTTCAACGCAGACGTGCAATCACGTGAACGGAACGTGCATGTGCAACGCCACATGGACAGGAGCAACATGCGACACGGATGTGAACGAATGTGACCTTGGTACTCATGGCTGTAAGAACAATTCACACTGTGTCAACACAGATGGCTCGTTTACCTGTCCTTGTGATGTAGGCTACACACTTGTGAGCGATGTTTGCGAAGGTAAATCATTGATTCATGATTATTTAACATGCAATTCAATAAGCATAGTTGAAATAAAATTGCATGTGTATCAATATTGTTTCCCATTGTTTTGGTGTAATAATGTTAGTAACTTTCCAAATCTTCTCGATTGTATTGTCTACGAAATTTTCCTGAGGTTTTAAGAACAACGTAGATGAAAACAATTCTAAATAATAACCATGAACCGTAAACAATGAAACACAATCCAAACCAATCAATTGAATGTGTTTCAGCATGCACCAACAACAAGTATGGAGAAGGATGTAACACGTCGTGTAACTGCACCGCAGCGCACGCGCTCAGTTCAACGCAGACGTGCAATCACGTGAACGGAATGTGCGTGTGCAACGCCAAATGGACAGGGGCCACATGTGACACGGATGTGAACGAATGTAACCTTGGTACTCATGACTGTAAGAACAATTCACACTGTGTCAACACAGATGGCTCGTTTACCTGTCCTTGTGATGTAGGCTACACACTTGTGAGCGATGTTTGCGAAGGTAAATCCTTGATTCATGATTATAACATGCAATTCAATAAGCATTGTTGAAATAAAATTGCATGTGTATCAATATTGTTTCCCATTGTTTTGGGGTAATACTTTTAGTAACTTTGCAAATCTTCTCGATTATATTGTCTATGAATTTTTCCTGAGGTTTTAAGAACAACGTAGATGAAAACAATTCTAAATAATAACCATGAACCGTAAACAATGAAACACAATCCAAACCAATCAATTGAATGTGTTTCAGCATGCACCAACAACAAGTATGGAGAAGGATGTAACACGTCGTGTAACTGCACCGCAGCGCACGTTCTCAGTTCAACGCAGACGTGCAATCACGTGAACGGAACGTGCATGTGCAACGCCACATGGACAGGAGCGACATGCGACACGGATGTGAACGAATGTGACCTTGGTACTCATGGCTGTAAGAACAATTCACAGTGTCAACACAGATGGCTCGTTTACCTGTCCTTGTGATGTAGGCTACACACTTGTGAGCGATGTTTGCGAAGGTAAATCATTGATTCATGATTATTTAACATGCAATTCAATAAGCATAGTTGAAATAAAATTGCATGTGTATCATTATTGTTTCCCATTGTTTTGGGGTAATAATGTTAGTAACTTTCCAAATCTTCTCGATTGTATTCTCTACGAAATTTTCCTGAGGTTTTAAGAACAACGTAGATGAAAACAATTCTAAATAATAACCATGAACCGTAAACAATGAAACACAATCCAAACCAATCAATTGAATGTGTTTCAGCATGCACCAACAACAAGTATGGAGAAGGATGTAACACGTCGTGTAACTGCACCGCAGCGCACGCGCTCAGTTCAACGCAGACGTGCAATCACGTGAACGGAATGTGCGTGTGCAACGCCAAATGGACAGGGGCCACATGTGACACGGATGTGAACGAATGTAACCTTGGTACTCATGACTGTAAGAACAATTCACACTGTGTCAACACAGATGGCTCGTTTACCTGTCCTTGTGATGTAGGCTACACACTTGTGAGCGATGTTTGCGAAGGTAAATCCTTGATTCATGATTATAACATGCAATTCAATAAGCATTGTTGAAATAAAATTGCATGTGTATCAATATTGTTTCCCATTGTTTTGGGGTAATACTTTTAGTAACTTTGCAAATCTTCTCGATTATATTGTCTATGAATTTTTCCTGAGGTTTTAAGAACAACGTAGATGAAAACAATTCTAAATAATAACCATGAACCGTAAACAATGAAACACAATCCAAACCAATCAATTGAATGTGTTTCAGCATGCACCAACAACAAGTATGGAGAAGGATGTAACACGTCGTGTAACTGCACCGCAGCGCACGTTCTCAGTTCAACGCAGACGTGCAATCACGTGAACGGAACGTGCGTGTGCAACGCCACATGGACAGGAGCGACATGCGACACGGATGTGAACGAATGTGACCTTGTTACTCATGGCTGTAAGAACAATTCACACTGTGTCAACACAGATGGCTCGTTTACCTGTCCTTGTGATGTAGGCTACACACTTGTGAGCGATGTTTGCGAAGGTAAATCATTGATTCATGATTATTTAACATGCAATTCAATAAGCATAGTTGAAATAAAATTGCATGTGTATCAATATTGTTTCCCATTGTTTTGGGGTAATAATTTTAGTAACTTTCCAAATCTTCTCGATTTTATTGTCTACGAAATTTTCCTGAGGTTTTAAGAACAACGTAGATGAAAACAATTCTAAATAATAACCATGAACCGTAAACAATGAAACACAATCCAAACCAATCAATTGAATGTGTTTCAGCATGCACCAACAATAAGTATGGAGAAGGATGTAACACGTCGTGTAACTGCACCGCAGCGCACGCGCTCAGTTCAACGCAGACGTGCAATCACGTGAACGGAACGTGCATGTGCAACGCCACATGGACAGGGGCGACATGCGACACGGATGTGAACGAATGTGACCTTGGTACTCATGACTGTAAGAACAATTCACACTGTGTCAACACAGATGGCTCGTTTACCTGTCCTTGTGATGTAGGCTACACACTTGTGAGCGATGTTTGCGAAGGTAAATCCTTGATTCATGATTGTTTAACATGCAATTCAATAAGCATAAAAACATGTATCTGTATCATTATTGTTTTCCATTGTTTTGGGGTAAGTATTTTAGTAACATTCCAAATCCTCTCGATTGCATTGTCTATGATTTTTTTCTGAGGTTTTAAGAACGACGTAGATGAAAACAATTCTAAATAATAACCATGAACCGTAAACAATGAAACACAATCCAAACCAATCAATTGAATGTGTTTCAGCATGCACCAACAACAAGTATGGAGAAGGATGTAACACGTCGTGTAACTGCACCGCAGCGCACGCGCTCAGTTCAACGCAGACGTGCAATCACGTGAACGGAACGTGCGTGTGCAACGCCACATGGACAGGGGCGACATGTGACACGGATGTGAACGAATGTAACCTTGGTACTCATGACTGTAAGAACAATTCACACTGTGTCAACACAGATGGCTCGTTTACCTGTCTTTGTGATGTAGGCTACACACTTATGAGCGATGTTTGCGAAGGTAAATCCTTGATTCATGATTATAACATGCAATTCAATAAGCATTGTTGAAATAAAATTGCATGTGTATCAATATTGTTTCCCATTCTTTTGGGGTAATAATTTTAGTAACTTTGCAAATCTTCTGGATTATATTGTCTATGAATTTTTCCTGAGGTTTTAAGAACAACGTAGTTGAAAACAATCTAAATAATAACCATGAACCGTAAAAAATGAAACACAATCCAAACCAATCAATTGAATGTGTTTCAGCATGCACCAACAACAAGTATGGAGAAGGATGTAACACGTCGTGTAACTGCACCGCAGCGCACGCGCTCAGTTCAACGCAGACGTGCAATCACGTGAACGGAACGTGCATGTGCAACGCCACATGGACAGGAGCGACATGCGACACGGATGTGAACGAATGTGACCTTGGTACTCATGGTTGTAAGAACAATTCACACTGTGTCAACACAGATGGCTCGTTTACCTGTCCTTGTGATGTAGGCTACACACTTGTGAGCGATGTTTGCGAAGGTAAATCCTTGAGTCATGATTGTTTAACATGCAATTCAATAAGCATAAAAAAAATGTATCTGTATCAATATTGTTTTCCATTGTTTTGGGGTAAGTATTTTAGTAACATTCCAAATCCTCTCGATTGCATTGTCTATGATTTTTTTCTGAGGTTTTAAGAACAACGTAGATGAAAACAATTCTAAATAATAACCATGAACCGTAAACAATGAAACACAATCCAAACCAATCAATTGAATGTGTTTCAGCATGCACCAACAACAAGTATGGAGAAGGATGTAACACGTCGTGTAACTGCACCGCAGCGCACGCGCTCAGTTCAACGCAGACGTGCAATCACGTGAACGGAACGTGCGTGTGCAACGCCACATGGATAGGGGCGACATGTGACACGGATGTGAACGAATGTAACCTTGGTACTCATGACTGTAAGAACAATTCACACTGTGTCAACACAGATGGCTCGTTTACCTGTCTTTGTGATGTAGGCTACACACTTATGAGCGATGTTTGCGAAGGTAAATCCTTGATTCATGATTATAACATGCAATTCAATAAGCATTGTTGAAATAAAATTGCATGTGTATCAATATTGTTTCCCATTGTTTTGGGGTAATAATTTTAGTAACTTTGCAAATCTTCTGGATTATATTGTCTATGAATTTTTCCTGAGGTTTTAAGAACAACGTAGTTGAAAACAATTCTAAATAATAACCATGAACCGTAAAAAATGAAACACAATCCAAACCAATCAATTGAATGTGTTTCAGCATGCACCAACAACAAGTATGGAGAAGGATGTAACACGTCGTGTAACTGCACCGCAGCGCACGCGCTCAGTTCAACGCAGACGTGCAATCACGTGAACGGAACGTGCATGTGCAACGCCACATGGACAGGAGCGACATGCGACACGGATGTGAACGAATGTGACCTTGGTACTCATGGCTGTAAGAACAATTCACACTGTGTCAACACAGATGGCTCGTTTACCTGTCCTTGTGATGTAGGCTACACACTTGTGAGCGATGTTTGCGAAGGTAAATCATTGATTCATGATTATTTAACATGCAATTCAATAAGCATAGTTGAAATAAAATTGCATGTGTATCAAAATTGTTTCCCATTGTTTTGGGGTAATAATGTTAGTAACTTTCCAAATCTTTTCGATTGTATTGTCTACGAAATTTTCCTGAGGTTTTAAGAACAACGTAGATGAAAACAATTCTAAATAATAACCATGAACCGTAAACAATGAAACACAATCCAAACCAATCAATTGAATGTGTTTCAGCATGCACCAACAACAAGTATGGAGAAGGATGTAACACGTCGTGTAACTGCACCGCAGCGCACGCGCTCAGTTCAACGCAGACGTGCAATCACGTGAACGGAATGTGCGTGTGCGACGCCACATGGACAGGGGCGACATGTGACACGGATGTGAACGAATGTAACCTTGGTACTCATGACTGTAAGAACAATTCAAACTGTGTCAACACAGATGGCTCGTTTGCCTGTCCTTGTGATGTAGGCTACACACTTGTGAGCGATGTGTGCATAGGTAAATCCTTGATTCATGATTATAACATGCAATTCAATAAGCATTGTTGAAATAAAATTGCATGTGTATCAATATTGTTTCCCATTGTTTTGGGGTAATAATTTTAGTAACTTTGCAAATCTTCTCGATTATATTGTCTATGAATTTTTCCTGAGGTTTTAAGAACAACGTAGATGAAAACAATTCTAAATAATAACCATGAACCGTAAAAAATGAAACACAATCCAAACCAATCAATTGAATGTGTTTCAGCATGCACCAACAACAAGTATGGAGAAGGATGTAACACGTCGTGTAACTGCACCGCAGCGCACGCGCTCAGTTCAACGCAGACGTGCAATCACGTGAACGGAACGTGCGTGTGCAACGCCACATGGACAGGAGCGACATGCGACACGGATGTGAACGAATGTAACCTTGGTACTCATGACTGTAAGAACAATTCACACTGTGTCAACACAGATGGCTCGTTTACCTGTCCTTGTGATGTAGGCTACACACTTGTGAGCGATGTTTGCGAAGGTAAATCCTTGATTCATGATTGTTTAACATGCAATTCAATAAGCATAAAAAAATGTATCTGTATCATTATTGTTTTCCATTGTTTTGGGGTAAGTATTTTAGTAACATTCCAAATCCTCTCGATTGCATTGTCTATGATTTTTTTCTGAGGTTTTAAGAACAACGTAGATGAAAACAATTCTAAATAATAACCATGAACCGTAAACAATGAAACACAATCCAAACCAATCAATTGAATGTGTTTCAGCATGCACCAACAACAAGTATGGAGAAGGATGTAACACGTCGTGTAACTGCACCGCAGCGCACGCGCTCAGTTCAACGCAGACGTGCAATCACGTGAACGGAACGTGCGTGTGCAACGCCACATGGATAGGGGCGACATGTGACACGGATGTGAACGAATGTAACCTTGGTACTCATGACTGTAAGAACAATTCACACTGTGTCAACACAGATGGCTCGTTTACCTGTCTTTGTGATGTAGGCTACACACTTATGAGCGATGTTTGCGAAGGTAAATCCTTGATTCATGATTATAACATGCAATTCAATAAGCATTGTTGAAATAAAATTGCATGTGTATCAATATTGTTTCCCATTGTTTTGGGGTAATAATTTTAGTAACTTTGCAAATCTTCTGGATTATATTGTCTATGAATTTTTCCTGAGGTTTTAAGAACAACGTAGTTGAAAACAATTCTAAATAATAACCATGAACCGTAAAAAATGAAACACAATCCAAACCAATCAATTGAATGTGTTTCAGCATGCACCAACAACAAGTATGGAGAAGGATGTAACACGTCGTGTAACTGCACCGCAGCGCACGCGCTCAGTTCAACGCAGACGTGCAATCACGTGAACGGAACGTGCATGTGCAACGCCACATGGACAGGAGCGACATGCGACACGGATGTGAACGAATGTGACCTTGGTACTCATGGCTGTAAGAACAATTCACACTGTGTCAACACAGATGGCTCGTTTACCTGTCCTTGTGATGTAGGCTACACACTTGTGAGCGATGTTTGCGAAGGTAAATCATTGATTCATGATTATTTAACATGCAATTCAATAAGCATAGTTGAAATAAAATTGCATGTGTATCAAAATTGTTTCCCATTGTTTTGGGGTAATAATGTTAGTAACTTTCCAAATCTTCTCGATTGTATTGTCTACGAAATTTTCCTGAGGTTTTAAGAACAACGTAGATGAAAACAATTCTAAATAATAACCATGAACCGTAAACAATGAAACACAATCCAAACCAATCAATTGAATGTGTTTCAGCATGCACCAACAACAAGTATGGAGAAGGATGTAACACATCGTGTAACTGCACCGCAGCGCACGCGCTCAGTTCAACGCAGACGTGCAATCACGTGAACGGAATGTGCGTGTGCGACGCCACATGGACAGGGGCGACATGTGACACGGATGTGAACGAATGTAACCTTGGTACTCATGACTGTAAGAACAATTCACACTGTGTCAACACAGATGGCTCGTTTACCTGTCCTTGTGATGTAGGCTACACACTTGTGAGCGATGTTTGCGAAGGTAAATCCTTGATTCATGATTATAACATGCAATTCAATAAGCATTGTTGAAATAAAATTGCATGTGTATCATTATTGTTTCCCATTGTTTTGGGGTAATAATTTTAGTAACTTTGCAAATCTTCTCGATTATATTGTCTATGAATTTTTCCTGAGGTTTTAAGAACAACGTAGATGAAAACAATTCTAAATAATAACCATTAACCGTAAACAATGGAACACAATCCAAACCAATCAATTGAATGTGTTTCAGCATGCACCAACAACAAGTATGGAGAAGGATGTAACACGTCGTGTAACTGCACCGCAGCGCACGTTCTCAGTTCAACGCAGACGTGCAATCACGTGAACGGAACGTGCGTGTGCAACGCCACATGGACAGGAGCGACATGCGACACGGATGTGAACGAATGTGACCTTGGTACTCATGGCTGTAAGAACAATTCACACTGTGTCAACACAGATGGCTCGTTTGCCTGTCCTTGTGATGTAGGCTACACACTTGTGAGCGATGTTTGCGAAGGTAAATCATTGATTCATGATTATTTAACATGCAATTCAATAAGCATAGTTGAAATAAAATTGCATGTGTATCATTATTGTTTCCCATTGTTTTGGGGTAATAATTTTAGTAACTTTCCAAATCTTCTCGATTGTATTGTCTACGAAATTTTCCAGAGGTTTTAAGAACAACGTAGATGAAAACAATTCTAAATAATAACCATGAACCGTAAACAATGAAACACAATCCAAACCAATCAATTGAATGTGTTTCAGCATGCACCAACAATAAGTATGGAGAAGGATGTAACACGTCGTGTAACTGCACCGCAGCGCACGCGCTCAGTTCAACGCAGACGTGCAATCACGTGAACGGAACGTGCATGTGCAACGCCACATGGACAGGAGCGACATGCGACACGGATGTGAACGAATGTGACCTTGGTACTCATGACTGTAAGAACAATTCACACTGTGTCAACACAGATGGCTCGTTTACCTGTCCTTGTGATGTAGGCTACACACTTGTGAGCGATGTTTGCGAAGGTAAATCCTTGATTCATGATTATAACATGCAATTCAATAAGCATTGTTGAAATAAAATTGCATGTGTATCATAATTGTTTCCCATTGTTTTGGGGTAATAATTTTAGTAACTTTGCAAATCTTCTGGATTATATTGTCTATGAATTTTTCCTGAGGTTTTAAGAACAACGTAGTTGAAAACAATTCTAAATAATAACCATGAACCGTAAAAAATGAAACACAATCCAAACCAATCAATTGAATGTGTTTCAGCATGCACCAACAACAAGTATGGAGAAGGATGTAACACGTCGTGTAACTGCACCGCAGCGCACGCGCTCAGTTCAACGCAGACGTGCAATCACGTGAACGGAACGTGCATGTGCAACGCCACATGGACAGGAGCGACATGCGACACGGATGTGAACGAATGTGACCTTGGTACTCATGGTTGTAAGAACAATTCACACTGTGTCAACACAGATGGCTCGTTTACCTGTCCTTGTGATGTAGGCTACACACTTGTGAGCGATGTTTGCGAAGGTAAATCATTGATTCATGATTGTTTAACATGCAATTCAATAAGCATAAAAAAATGTATCTGTATCATTATTGTTTTCCATTGTTTTGGGGTAAGTATTTTAGTAACATTCCAAATCCTCTCGATTGCATTTTCTATGATTTTTTTCTGAGGTTTTAAGAACAACGTAGATGAAAACAATTCTAAATAATAACCATGAACCGTAAACAATGAAACACAATCCAAACCAATCAATTGAATGTGTTTCAGCATGCACCAACAACAAGTATGGAGAAGGATGTAACACGTCGTGTAACTGCACCGCAGCGCACGCGCTCAGTTCAACGCAGACGTGCAATCACTTGAACGGAACGTGCGTGTGCAACGCCACATGGATAGGGGCGACATGTGACACGGATGTGAACGAATGTAACCTTGGTACTCATGACTGTAAGAACAATTCACACTGTGTCAACACAGATGGCTCGTTTACCTGTCTTTGTGATGTAGGCTACACACTTATGAGCGATGTTTGCGAAGGTAAATCCTTGATTCATGATTATAACATGCAATTCAATAAGCATTGTTGAAATAAAATTGCATGTGTATCAATATTGTTTCCCATTGTTTTGGGGTAATAATTTTAGTAACTTTGCAAATATTCTGGATTATATTGTCTATGAATTTTTCCTGAGGTTTTAAGAACAACGTAGTTGAAAACAATTCTAAATAATAACCATGAACCGTAAAAAATGAAACACAATCCAAACCAATCAATTGAATGTGTTTCAGCATGCACCAACAACAAGTATGGAGAAGGATGTAACACGTCGTGTAACTGCACCGCAGCGCACGCGCTCAGTTCAACGCAGACGTGCAATCACGTGAACGGAACGTGCATGTGCAACGCCACATGGACAGGAGCGACATGCGACACGGATGTGAACGAATGTGACCTTGGTACTCATGGCTGTAAGAACAATTCACACTGTGTCAACACAGATGGCTCGTTTACCTGTCCTTGTGATGTAGGCTACACACTTGTGAGCGATGTTTGCGAAGGTAAATCATTGATTCATGATTATTTAACATGCAATTCAATAAGCATAGTTGAAATAAAATTGCATGTGTATCAAAATTGTTTCCCATTGTTTTGGGGTAATAATGTTAGTAACTTCCAAATCTTCTCGATTGTATTGTCTACGAAATTTTCCTGAGGTTTTAAGAACAACGTAGATGAAAACAATTCTAAATAATAACCATGAACCGTAAACAATGAAACACAATCCAAACCAATCAATTGAATGTGTTTCAGCATGCACCAACAACAAGTATGGAGAAGGATGTAACACATCGTGTAACTGCACCGCAGCGCACGCGCTCAGTTCAACGCAGACGTGCAATCACGTGAACGGAATGTGCGTGTGCGACGCCACATGGACAGGGGCGACATGTGACACGGATGTGAACGAATGTAACCTTGGTACTCATGACTGTAAGAACAATTCACACTGTGTCAACACAGATGGCTCGTTTACCTGTCCTTGTGATGTAGGCTACACACTTGTGAGCGATGTTTGCGAAGGTAAATCCTTGATTCATGATTATAACATGCAATTCAATAAGCATTGTTGAAATAAAATTGCATGTGTATCAATATTGTTTCCCATTGTTTTGGGGTAATAATTTTAGTAACTTTGCAAATCTTCTCGATTATATTGTCTATGAATTTTTCCTGAGGTTTTAAGAACAACGTAGATGAAAACAATTCTAAATAATAACCATTAACCGTAAACAATGAAACACAATCCAAACCAATCAATTGAATGTGTTTCAGCATGCACCAACAACAAGTATGGAGAAGGATGTAACACGTCGTGTAACTGCACCGCAGCGCACGTTCTCAGTTCAACGCAGACGTGCAATCACGTGAACGGAACGTGCGTGTGCAACGCCACATGGACAGGAGCGACATGCGACACGGATGTGAACGAATGTGACCTTGGTACTCATGGCTGTAAGAACAATTCACACTGTGTCAACACAGATGGCTCGTTTGCCTGTCCTTGTGATGTAGGCTACACACTTGTGAGCGATGTTTGCGAAGGTAAATCATTGATTCATGATTATTTAACATGCAATTCAATAAGCATAGTTGAAATAAAATTGCATGTGTATCATTATTGTTTCCCATTGTTTTGGGGTAATAATTTTAGTAACTTTCCAAATCTTCTCGATTGTATTGTCTACGAAATTTTCCAGAGGTTTTAAGAACAACGTAGATGAAAACAATTCTAAATAATAACCATGAACCGTAAACAATGAAACACAATCCAAACCAATCAATTGAATGTGTTTCAGCATGCACCAACAATAAGTATGGAGAAGGATGTAACACGTCGTGTTACTGCACCGCAGCGCACGCGCTCAGTTCAACGCAGACGTGCAATCACGTGAACGGAACGTGCATGTGCAACGCCACATGGACAGGGGCGACATGCGACACGGATGTGAACGAATGTGACCTTGGTACTCATGACTGTAAGAACAATTCACACTGTGTCAACACAGATGGCTCGTTTACCTGTCCTTGTGATGTAGGCTACACACTTGTGAGCGATGTTTGCGAAGGTAAATCATTGATTCATGATTGTTTAACATGCAATTCAATAAGCATAAAAAAATGTATCTGTATCATTATTGTTTTCCATTGTTTTGGGGTAAGTATTTTAGTAACATTCCAAATCCTCTCGATTGCATTGTCTATGATTTTTTTCTGAGGTTTTAAGAACAACGTAGATGAAAACAATTCTAAATAATAACCATGAACCGTAAACAATGAAACACAATCCAAACCAATCAATTGAATGTGTTTCAGCATGCACCAACAACAAGTATGGAGAAGGATGTAACACGTCGTGTAACTGCACCGCAGCGCACGCGCTCAGTTCAACGCAGACGTGCAATCACGTGAACGGAACGTGCGTGTGCAACGCCACATGGATAGGGGCGACATGTGACACGGATGTGAACGAATGTAACCTTGGTACTCATGACTGTAAGAACAATTCACACTGTGTCAACACAGATGGCTCGTTTACCTGTCTTTGTGATGTAGGCTACACACTTATGAGCGATGTTTGCGAAGGTAAATCCTTGATTCATGATTATAACATGCAATTCAATAAGCATTGTTGAAATAAAATTGCATGTGTATCATTATTGTTTCCCATTCTTTTGGGGTAATAATTTTAGTAACTTTGCAAATCTTCTGGATTATATTGTCTATGAATTTTTCCTGAGGTTTTAAGAACAACGTAGTTGAAAACAATTCTAAATAATAACCATGAACCGTAAAAAATGAAACACAATCCAAACCAATCAATTGAATGTGTTTCAGCATGCACCAACAACAAGTATGGAGAAGGATGTAACACGTCGTGTAACTGCACCGCAGCGCACGCGCTCAGTTCAACGCAGACGTGCAATCACGTGAACGGAACGTGTATGTGCAACGCCACATGGACAGGAGCGACATGCGACACGGATGTGAACGAATGTGACCTTGGTACTCATGGCTGTAAGAACAATTCACACTGTGTCAACACAGATGGCTCCTTTACCTGTCCTTGTGATGTAGGCTACACACTTGTGAGCGATGTTTGCGAAGGTAAATCATTGATTCATGATTATTTAACATGCAATTCAATAAGCATAGTTGAAATAAAATTGCATGTGTATCAAAATTGTTTCCCATTGTTTTGGGGTAATAATTTTAGTAACTTTCCAAATCTTCTCGATTGTATTGTCTACGAAATTTTCCTGAGGTTTTAAGAACAACGTAGATGAAAACAATTCTAAATAATAACCATGAACCGTAAACAATGAAACACAATCCAAACCAATCAATTGAATGTGTTTCAGCATGCACCAACAATAAGTATGGAGAAGGATGTAACACGTCGTGTAACTGCACCGCAGCGCACGCGCTCAGTTCAACGCAGACGTGCAATCACGTGAATGGAACGTGCGTGTGCAACGCCACATGGACAGGGGCGACATGCGACACGGATGTGAACGAATGTGACCTTGGTACTCATGACTGTAAGAACAATTCACACTGTGTCAACACAGATGGCTCGTTTACCTGTCCTTGTGATATAGGCTACACACTTGTGAGCGATGTTTGCGAAGGTAAATCCTTGATTCATGATTGTTTAACATGCAATTCAATAAGCATAAAAAAATGTATCTGTATCACTATTGTTTTCCATTGTTTTGGGGAAAGTATTTTAGTAACATTCCAAATCCTCTCGATTGCATTGTCTATGATTTTTTTCTGAGGTTTTAAGAACAACGTAGATGAAAACAATTCTAAATAATAACCATGAACCGTAAACAATGAAACACAATCCAAACCAATCAATTGAATGTGTTTCAGCATGCACCAACAACAAGTATGGAGAAGGATGTAACACGTCGTGTAACTGCACCGCAGCGCACGCGCTCAGTTCAACGCAGACGTGCAATCACGTGAACGGAACGTGCGTGTGCAACGCCACATGGATAGGGGCGACATGTGACACGGATGAGAACGAATGTAACCTTGGTACTCATGACTGTAAGAACAATTCACACTGTGTCAACACAGATGGCTCGTTTACCTGTCTTTGTGATGTAGGCTACACACTTATGAGCGATGTTTGCGAAGGTAAATCCTTGATTCATGATTATAACATGCAATTCAATAAGCATTGTTGAAATAAAATTGCATGTGTATCAATATTGTTTCCCATTGTTTTGGGGTAATAATTTTAGTAACTTTGCAAATCTTCTCGATTATATTGTCTATGAATTTTTCCTGAGGTTTTAAGAACAACGTAGATGAAAACAATTCTAAATAATAACCATGAACCGTAAACAATGAAACACAATCCAAACCAATCAATTGAATGTGTTTCAGCATGCACCAACAACAAGTATGGAGAAGGATGTAACACGTCGTGTAACTGCACCGCAGCGCACGTTCTCAGTTCAACGCAGACGTGCAATCACGTGAACGGAACGTGCGTGTGCAACGCCACATGGACAGGAGCGACATGCGACACGGATGTGAACGAATGTGACCTTGGTACTCATGGCTGTAAGAACAATTCACACTGTGTCAACACAGATGGCTCGTTTACCTGTCCTTGTGATGTAGGCTACACACTTGTGAGCGATGTTTGCGAAGGTAAATCATTGATTCATGATTATTTAACATGCAATTCAATAAGCATAGTTGAAATAAAACTGCATGTGTATCAATATTTTTTCCCATTGTTTTGGGGTAATAATTTTAGTAACTTTCCAAATCTTCTCGATTGTATTGTCTACGAAATTTTCCTGAGGTTTTAAGAACAACGTAGATGAAAACAATTCTAAATAATAACCATGAACCGTAAACAATGAAACACAATCCAAACCAATCAATTGAATGTGTTTCAGCATGCACCAACAACAAGTATGGAGAAGGATGTAACACGTCGTGTAACTGCACCGCAGCGCACGTTCTCAATTCAACGCAGACGTGCAATCACGTGAACGGAATGTGCGTGTGCGACGCCACATGGACAGGGGCGACATGTGACACGGATGTGAACGAATGTAACCTTGGTACTCATGACTGTAAGAACAATTCACACTGTGTCAACACAGATGGCTCGTTTACCTGTCCATGTGATGTAGGCTACACACTTGTGAGCGATGTTTGCGAAGGTAAATCCTTGATTCATGATTATTTAACATGCAATTCAATAAGCATAGTTGAAATAAAATTGCATGTGTATCAATATTGTTTCCCATTGTTTTGGGGTAATAATGTTAGTAACTTTCCAAATCTTCTCGATTGTATTGTCTACGAAATGTTCCTGAGGTTTTAAGAACAACGTAGATGAAAACAATTCTAAATAATAACCATGAACCGTAAACAATGAAACACAATCCAAACCAATCAATTGAATGTGTTTCAGCATGCACCAACAACAAGTATGGAGAAGGATGTAACAAGACGTGTAACTGCACCGCAGCGCACGCGCTCAGTTCAACGCAGACGTGCAATCACGTGAACGGAATGTGCGTGTGCAACGCCACATGGACAGGGGCGACATGTGACACGGATGTGAACGAATGTAACCTTGGTACTCATGGCTGTAAAAACAATTCACACTGTGTCAACACAGATGGCTCGTTTACCTGTCCTTGTGATGTAGGCTACACACTTGTGAGCGATGTTTGCGAAGGTAAATCATTGATTCATGATTATTTAACATGGAGTTCAATAAGCATAAAAAAATGTATCTGTATCAGTACTGTTTTCCATTGTTTTGGGGTAAGTATTTTAGTAACTTTCCAAATCCTCTCGATTGCATTGTCTATGAATTTTTTCTGAGGTTTTAAGAACAACAAGATGAAAACAATTCTAAATAATAACCATGAACCGTAAAAAATGAAACACAATCCAAACCAATCAATTGAATGTGTTTCAGCATGCACCAACAACAAGTATGGAGAAGGATGTAACACGTCGTGTAACTGCACCGCAGCGCACGCGCTCAGTTCAACGCAGACGTGCAATCACGTGAACGGAACGTGCGTGTGCAACGTCACATGGACAGGGGCGACATGCGACACGGATGTGAACGAATGTGAACTTGGTACTCATGACTGTAAGAACACTTCACACTGTGTCAACACAGATGGCTCGTTTACCTGTCTTTGTGATGTAGGCTACACACTTGTGAGCGATGTGTGCGAAGGTAAATCCTTGATTCATGATTATAACATGCAATTCAATAAGCATTGTTGAAATAAAATTGCATGTGTATCAATATTGTTTCCCATTGTTTTGGGGTAATAATTTTAGTAACTTTGCAAATCTTCTCGATTATATTGTCTATGAATTTTTCCTGAGGTTTTAAGAACAACGTAGATGAAAACAATTCTAAATAATAACCATGAACCGTAAACAATGAAACACAATCCAAACCAATCAATTGAATGTGTTTCAGCATGCACCAACAACAAGTATGGAGAAGGATGTAACACGTCGTGTAACTGCACCGCAGCGCACGCGCTCAGTTCAACGCAGACGTGCAATCACGTGAACGGAACGTGCGTGTGCAACGCCACATGGACAGGAGCGACATGCGACACGGATGTGAACGAATGTAACCTTGGTACTCATGACTGTAAGAACAATTCACACTGTGTCAACACAGATGGCTCGTTTGCCTGTCCTTGCGATGTAGGCTACACACTTGTGAGCGATGTTTGCGAAGGTAAATCCTTGATTCATGATTATTTAACATGCAATTCAATAAGCATAGTTGAAATAAAATTGCATGTGTATCAATATTGTTTCCCATTGTTTTGGGGTAATAATTTTAGTAACTTTCCAAATCTTCTCGATTGTACTGTCTACGAAATTTTCCTGAGGTTTTAAGAACAACGTAGATGAAAACAATTCTAAATAATAACCACGAAACGTAAAAAATGAAACACAATCCAAACCAATAAATTGAATGTGTTTCAGCATGCACCAACAATAAGTATGGAGAAGGATGTAACACGTCGTGTAACTGCACCGCAGCGCACGCGCTCAGTTCAACGCACATGTGCAATCACGTGAACGGAACGTGCGTGTGCAACGCCACATGGACAGGGGCGACATGCGACACGGATGTGAACGAATGTGACCTTGGTACTCATGTCTGTAAGAACAATTCACACTGTGTCAACACAGATGGCTCGTTTACCTGTCCTTGTGATATAGGCTACACACTTGTGAGCGATGTTTGCGAAGGTAAATCCTTGATTCATGATTATTTAACATGCAATTCAATAAGCATAAAATAAAATGTATCTGTATCATTATTTTTTCCATTGTTTTGGGGTAAGTATTTTAGTAACTTTCCAAATCCTCTCGATTGCATTGTCTATGAATTTTTTCTGAGGTTTTAAGAACAACGTAGATGAAAACAATTCTAAATAATAACCATGAACCGTAAACAATGAAACACAATCCAAACCAATCAATTGAATGTGTTTCAGCATGCACCAACAACAAGTATGGAGAAGGATGTAACACGTCGTGTAACTGCACCGCAGCGCACGCGCTCAGTTCATCGCAGACGTGCAATCACGTGAACGGAATGTGCGTGTGCAACGCCACATGGACAGGGGCGACATGTGACACGGATGTGAACGAATGTAACCTTGGTACTCATGACTGTAAGAACAATTCACACTGTGTCAACACAGATGGCTCGTTTACCTGTCCTTGTGATGTAGGCTACACACTTGTGAGCGATGTTTGCGAAGGTAAATACTTGATTCATGATTATAACATGCAATTCAATAAGCATTGTTGAAATAAAATTGCATGTGTATCAATATTGTTTCCCATTGTTTTGGGGTAATAATTTTAGTAACTTTGCAAATCTTCTCGATTATATTGTCTATGAATTTTTCCTGAGGTTTTAAGAACAACGTAGATGAAAACAATTCTAAATAATAACCATGAACCGTAAACAATGAAACACAATCCAAACCAATCAATTGAATGTGTTTCAGCATGCACCAACAACAAGTATGGAGAAGGCTGTAACACGTCGTGTAACTGCACCGCAGCGCACGTTCTCAGTTCAACGCAGACGTGCAATCACGTGAACGGAACGTGCGTGTGCAACGCCACATGGACAGGAGCGACATGCGACACGGATGTGAACGAATGTGACCTTGGTACTCATGGCTGTAAGAACAATTCACACTGTGTCAACACAGATGGCTCGTTTACCTGTCCTTGTGATGTAGGCTACACACTTGTGAGCGATGTTTGCGAAGGTAAATCATTGATTCATGATTATTTAACATGCAATTCAATAAGCATAGTTGAAATAAAATTGCATGTGTATCAATATTGTTTCCCATTGTTTTGGGGTAATAATTTTAGTAACTTTCCAAATCTTCTCGATTGTATTGTCTACGAAATTTTTCTGAGGTTTTAAGAACAACGTAGATGAAAACAATTCTAAATAATAACCATGAACCGTAAACAATGAAACACAATCCAAACCAATCAATTGAATGTGTTTCAGCATGCACCAACAACAAGTATGGAGAAGGATGTAACACGTCGTGTAACTGCACCGCAGCGCACGTTCTCAATTCAACGCAGACGTGCAATCACGTGAACGGAATGTGCGTGTGCGACGCCGCATGGACAGGGGCGACATGTGACACGGATGTGAACGAATGTAACCTTGGTACTCATGACTGTAAGAACAATTCACACTGTGTCAACACAGATGGCTCGTTTACCTGTCCATGTGATGTAGGCTACACACATGTGAGCGATGTTTGCGAAGGTAAATCCTTGATTCATGATTATTTAACATGCAATTCAATAAGCATAGTTGAAATAAAATTGCATGTGTATCAATATTGTTTCCCATTGTTTTGGGGTAATAATGTTAGTAACTTTCCAAATCTTCTCGATTGTATTGTCTACGAAATGTTCCTGAGGTTTTAAGAACAACGTAGATGAAAACAATTCTAAATAATAACCATGAACCGTAAACAATGAAACACAATCCAAACCAATCAATTGAATGTGTTTCAGCATGCACCAACAACAAGTATGGAGAAGGATGTAACAAGACGTGTAACTGCACCGCAGCGCACGCGCTCAGTTCAACGCAGACGTGCAATCACGTGAACGGAATGTGCGTGTGCAACGCCACATGGACAGGGGCGACATGTGACACGGATGTGAACGAATGTAACCTTGGTACTCATGACTGTAAGAACAATTCACACTGTGTCAACACAGATGGATCGTTTACCTGTCCTTGTGATGTAGGCTACACACTTGTGAGCGATGTTTGCGAAGGTAAATCATTGATTCATGATTATTTAACATGGAGTTCAATAAGCATAAAAAAATGTATCTGTATCAGTACTGTTTTCCATTGTTTTGGGGTAAGTATTTTAGTAACTTTCCAAATCCTATCGATTGCATTGTCTATGAATTTTTTCTGAGGTTTTAAGAACAACAAGATGAAAACAATTCTAAATAATAACCATGAACCGTAAAAAATGAAACACAATCCAAACCAATCAATTGAATGTGTTTCAGCATGCACCAACAACAAGTATGGAGAAGGATGTAACACGTCGTGTAACTGCACCGCAGCGCACGCGCTCAGTTCAACGCAGACGTGCAATCACGTGAACGGAACGTGCGTGTGCAACGTCACATGGACAGGGGCGACATGCGACACGGATGTGAACGAATGTGACCTTGGTACTCATGACTGTAAGAACACTTCACACTGTGTCAACACAGATGGCTCGTTTACCTGTCTTTGTGATGTAGGCTACACACTTGTGAGCGATGTGTGCGAAGGTAAATCCTTGATTCATGATTATAACATGAAATTCAATAAGCATTGTTGAAATAAAATTGCATGTGTATCAATATTGTTTCCCATTGTTTTGGGGTAATAATTTTAGTAACTTTGCAAATCTTCTCGATTGTACTGTCTACGAAATTTTCCTGAGGTTTTAAGAACAACGTAGATGAAAACAATTCTAAATAATAACCACGAAACGTAAAAAAATGAAACACAATCCAAACCAATAAATTGAATGTGTTTCAGCATGCACCAACAATAAGTATGGAGAAGGATGTAACACGTCGTGTAACTGCACCGCAGCGCACGCGCTCAGTTCAACGCAGACGTGCAATCACGTGAACGGAACGTGCGTGTGCAACGCCACATGGACAGGGGCGACATGCGACACGGATGTGAACGAATGTGACCTTGGTACTCATGTCTGTAAGAACAATTCACACTGTGTCAACACAGATGGCTCGTTTACCTGTCCTTGTGATATAGGCTACACACTTGTGAGCGATGTTTGCGAAGGTAAATCCTTGATTCATGATTATTTAACATGCAATTCAATAAGCATAAAAAAAATGTATCTGTATCATTATTTTTTCCATTGTTTTGGGGTAAGTATTTTAGTAACTTTCCAAATCCTCTCGATTGCATTGTCTATGAATTTTTTCTGAGGTTTTAAGAACAACGTAGATGAAAACAATTCTAAATAATAACCATGAACCGTAAAAAATGAAACACAATCCAAACCAATCAATTCAATGTGTTTCAGCATGCACCAACAACAAGTATGGAGAAGGATGTAACACGTCGTGTAACTGCACCGCAGCGCACGCGCTCAGTTCAACGCAGACGTGCAATCACGTGAACGGAACGTGCGTGTGCAACGCCACATGGACAGGGGCGACATGTGACACGGATGTGAACGAATGTAACCTTGGTATACATGACTGTAAGAACAATTCCCACTGTGTTAACACAGATGGCTCGTTTACCTGTCTTTGTGATGTAGGCTACACACTTGTGAGCGATGTTTGCGAAGGTAAATCATTGATTCATGATTATTTAACAAGCAGTTCAATAAGCATAAAAAAACGTATCTGTATCAGTATTGTTTTCCATTGTTTTGGGGTAAGTATTTTAGTAACTTTCCAAATCCTCTCGATTGCATTGTCTATGAAATTTTTCTGAGGTTTTAAGAACAACGAGATGAAAACAATTCTAAATAATAACCATGAACCGTAAAAAATGAAACATAACCCAAACCAATCAATTGAATGTGTTTCAGCATGCACCAACAACAAGTATGGAGAAGGATGTAACACGTCGTGTAACTGCACCGCAGCGCACGCGCTCAGTTCAACACAGACGTGCAATCACGTGAACGGAACGTGCGTGTGCAACGCCACATGGACAGGGGCGACATGTGACACGGATGTGAACGAATGTAACCTTGGT
This sequence comes from Congeria kusceri, assembly GCA_027627225.1. NCBI lineage: Eukaryota > Metazoa > Mollusca > Bivalvia > Myida > Dreissenidae > Congeria > Congeria kusceri. The sequence continues at coordinate 59,657,138 of CM051030.1, forward strand.
ACTCATGACTGTAAGAACAATTCACACTGTGTCAACACAGATGGCTCGTTTACCTGTCTTTGTGATGTAGGCTACACACTTGTGAGCGATGTTTGCGAAGGTAAATCCTTGATTCATGATTATATAACATGCAATTCAATAAGCATAGTTGAAATAAAATTGTATGAGTATCAATATTGTTTCCCATTGTTTTGGGGTAATAATTTAAGTAACTTTGCAAATCTTCTCGATTGTATTGTCTACGAATTTTTCCTGAGGATTTAAGAACAATGTAGATGAAAACAATTCTAAATAATAACCATGAACCGTAAAAAATGAAACACAATCCAAACCAATCAATTGAATGTGTTTCAGCATGCACCAACAACAAGTATGGAGAAGGATGTAACACGTCGTGTAACTGCACCGCAGCGCACGCGCTCAGTTCAACGCAGACGTGCAATCACGTGAACGGAACGTGCGTGTGCAACGCCACATGGACAGGAGCGACATGCGACACGGGTGTGAACGAATGTGACCTTGGTACTCATGACTGTAAGAACAATTCACACTGTGTCAACACAGATGGCTCGTTTACCTGTCCATGTGATGTAGGCTACACACTTGTGAGCGATGTTTGCGAAGGTAAATCCTTGATTCATGATTATTTAACATGCAATTCAATAAGCATAGTTGAAATAAAATTGTATGTGTATCAATATTGTTTCCCATTGTTTTGGGGTAATAATTTTAGTAACTTTCCAAATCTTCTCGATTGTATTGTCTACGAAATTTTCCTGAGGTTTTATGAACAACGTAGATGAAAACATTTCTAAATAATAACCATGAACCGTAAAAAGTGAAACACAATCAAACCAATCAATTGAATGTGTTTCAGCATGCACCAACAATAAGTATGGCGAAGGATGTAACACGTCGTGTAACTGCACCGCAGCGCACGCGCTCAGTCCAACGCAGACGTGCAATCACGTGAACGGAACGTGCGTGTGCAATGCCACATGGACAGGGGCGACATGCGACACGGATGTGAACGAATGTGACCTTGGTACTCATGACTGTAAGAACAATTCACACTGTGTCAACACAGATGGCTCGTTTACCTGTCCTTGTGATGTAGGCTACACACTTGTGAGCGATGTTTGCGAAGGTAAATCCTTGATTCATGATTGTGTAACAAGCAATTCAATAAGCATAAAAAAAATATATCTGTATCAATACTGTTTTCCATTGTTTTGGGGTAAGTATTTTAGTAACTTTCCAAATCCTCTCGATTGCATTGTGTATGAATTTTTTCTGAGGTTTTAAGAACAACGTAGATGAAAACAATTCTAAATAATAACCATGAACCGTAAACAATGAAACACAATCCAAACCAATCAATTGAAATTGTTTCAGCATGCACCAACAACAAGTATGCAGAAGGATGTAACACTTCGTGTAACTGCACCGCAGCGCACGCGCTCAGTTCAACGCAGACGTGCAATCACGTGAACGGAATGTGCGTGTGCAACGCCACATGGACAGGGGCGACATGTGACACGGATGTGAACGAATGTAACCTTGGTACTCATGCCTGTAAGAACAATTCACACTGTGTCAACACAGATGGCTCGTTTACCTGTCTTTGTGATGTAGGCTACACACTTGTGAGCGATGTTTGCAAAGGTAAATCCTTGATTCATGATTATAACATGCAATTCAATAAGCATTGTTGAAATAAGATTGCATGTGTATCAATATTGTTTCCCATTGTTTTGGGGTAATAATGTTAGTAACTTTCCAAATCTTCTCGATTGTATTGTCTACGAAACTTTCCTGAGGGTTTAAGAACAACGTGGATGAAAAAAATTCTAAATAATAACCATGAACCGTAAAAAATGAAACACAATCCAAACCAATCAATTGAATGTGTTTCAGCATGCACCAACAATAAGTATGGAGAAGGATGTAACACGTCGTGTAACTGCACCGCAGCGCACGCGCTCAGTTCAACGCAGACGTGCAATCACGTGAACGGAACGTGCGTGTGCAACGCCACATGGACAGGGGCGACATGCGACACGGATGTGAACGAATGTAACCTTGGTACTCATGACTGTAAGAACAATTCACACTGTGTCAACACAGATGGCTCGTTTACCTGTCCTTGTGATGTAGGCTACATACTTGTGAGCGATGTTTGCGAAGGTAAATCCTTGATTCATGATTGTGTAACATGCAATTCAATAAGCATAAAAAAAATGTATCCGTATCAATATTGTTTTCCATTGTTTTGGGGTAAGTATTTTAGTAACTTTCCAAATCCTCTCGATTGCATTGTGTATGAATTTTTTCTGAGGTTTTAAGAACAACGTAGACGAAAACAATTCTAAATAATAACCATGAACCGTAAACAATGAAACACAATCCAAACCAATCAATTGAAATTGTTTCAGCATGCACCAACAACAAGTATGAAGAAGGATGTAACACGTCGTGTAACTGCACCGCAGAGCACGCGCTCAGTTCAACGCAGACTTGCAATCACGTGAACGGAATGTGCGTGTGCAACGCCACATGGACAGGGGCGACATGTGACACGGATGTGAACGAATGTAACCTTGGTACTCATGACTGTAAGAACAATTCACACTGTGTCAACACAGATGGCTCGTTTACCTGTCTTTGTGATGTGGGCTACACACTTGTGAGCGATGTTTGCGAAGGTAAATCATTGATCAATGATTATTTAACATGGAGTTCAATAAGCATAAAAAAAATGTATCTGTATCAAAACTGTTTTCCATTGTTTTGGGGTAAGTATTTTAGTAACTTTCCAAATCCACTCGATTGCATTGTCTATGAATTTTTTCTGAGGTTTTAAGAACAACGTAGCTGAAAACAATTCTAAATAATAACCATGAACCGTAAAAAATGAAACACAATCCAAACCAATCAATTGAATGTGTTTCAGCATGCACCAACAACAAGTATGGAGAAGGATGTAACACGTCGTGTAACTGCACCGCAGCGCACACGCTCAGTTCAACGCAGACGTGCAATCACGTGAACGGAACGTGCGTGTGCAACGCCACATGGACAGGGGCGACATGTGACACGGATGTGAACGAATGTGACCTTGGTACTCCTGACTGTAAGAACAATTCACACTGTGTCAACACTGATGGCTCGTTTGCCTGTCCTTGTGATGTAGGCTACACACTTGTGAGCGATGTTTGCGAAGGTAAATCCTTGATTCATGATTATATAACATGCAATTCAATAAGCACAGTTGAAATAAAATTGCATGTGTATCAATATTGTTTCCCATTGTTTTGGGGTAATACTTTTAGTAACTTTCCAAATCTTCTCGATTGTATTGTCTACGAATTTTTCGTGAGGTTTTAAGAACAACGTAGATGAAAACAATTCTAAATAATAACCATGAACCGTAAACAATGAAACACAATCCAAACCAATCAATTGAATGTGTTTCAGCATGCACCAACAACAAGTATGGAGAAGGATGTAACACGTCGTGTAACTGCACCGCAGCGCACACGCTCAGTTCAACGCAGACGTGCAATCACGTGAACGGAACGTGTGTGTGCAACGCCACATGGACAGGGGCGACATGCGACACGGATGTGAACGAATGTGACCTTGGTACTCATGACTGTAAGAACAATTCACACTGTTTCAACACAGATGGCTCGTTTACCTGTCCTTGTGATGTAGGCTACACACTTGTGAGCGATGTTTGCGAAGGTAAATCCTTGATTCATGATTATTTAACATGCAATTCAATAAGCATAAAAAAAATATATCTGTATCAATATTGTTTTGTATTGTTTTGGGGTAAGTATTTTAGTAACTTTCCAAATACTCTCGATTGCATTGTCTATGAATTTTTTCTGAGGTTTTAAGAACAACGTAGATGAAAACAATTCTAAATAATAACCATGAACTGTAAAACATGAAACACTATCCAAACCAATCAATTGAATGTGTTTCAGCATGCACCAACAACATGTATGGAGAAGGATGTAACACGTCGTGTAACTGCACCGCAGCGCACGCGCTCAGTTCAACGCAGACGTGCAATCACGTGAACGGAACGTGCGTGTGCAACGCCACATGGACAGGGGCGACATGTGACACGGATGTGAACGAATGTAACATTGGTACTCATGACTGTAAGAACAATTCACACTGTGTCAACACAGATGGCTCGTTTACCTGTCCTTGTGATGTAGGCTACACACTTGTGAGCGATGTTTGCGAAGGTAAATCCTTGATTCATTATTATTTAACATGCAATTCAATAAGCATAGTTGAAATAAAATTGCATGTGTATCAATATTTTTTCCCATTGTTTTGGGGTAATACTTTTAGTAACTTTCCAAATCTTCTCGATTGTACTGTCTTCGAAATTTTCCTGAGGTTTTAAGAACAACGTAGATGAAAACAATTCTAAATAATAACCATGAACCGTAAAAAATGAAACACAATCCAAACCAATCAATTCAATGTGTTTCAGCATGCACCAACAATAAGTATGGAGAAGGATGTAACACGTCGTGTAACTGCACCGCAGCGCACGCGCTCAGTTCAACGCAGACGTGCAATCACGTGAACGCAACGTGCGTGTGCAACGCCACATGGACAGGGGCGACATGCGACACGGATGTGAACGAATGTGACCTTGGTACTCATGACTGTAAGAACAATTCACACTGTGTCAACACAGATGGCTCGTTTGCCTGTCCTTGTGATGTAGGCTACACACTTGTGAGCGATGTTTGCGAAGGTAAATCCTTGATTCATGATTGTGTAACATGCAATTCAATAAGCATAACAAAAATGTATCCGTATCATTATTGTTTTCCATTGTTTTGGGGTAAGTATTTTAGTAACTTTCCAAATCCTCTCGATTGCATTGTGTATGAATTTTTTCTGAGGTTTTAAGAACAACGTAGATGAAAACAATTCTAAATAATAACCATGAACCGTAAACAATGAAACACAATCCAAACCAATCAATTGAAATTGTTTCAGCATGCACCAACAACAAGTATGCAGAAGGATGTAACACGTCGTGTAACTGCACCGCAGCGCACGCGCTCAGTTCAACGCAGACGTGCAATCACGTGAACGGAATGTGCGTGTGCAACGCCACATGGACAGGGGCGACATGTGACACGGATGTGAACGAATGTAACCTTGGTACTCATGACTGTAAGAACAATTCACACTGTGTCAACACAGATGGCTCGTTTACCTGTCTTTGTGATGTGGGCTACACACTTGTGAGCGATGTTTGCGAAGGTAAATCATTGATTCAAGATTATTTAACATGGAGTTCAATAAGCATAAAAAAATGTATCTGTATCAATACTGTTTTCCATTGTTTTGGAGTAAGTATTTTAGTAACTTTCCAAATCCTCTCGATTGCATTCTCTATGAATTTTTTCTGAGGTTTTAAGAACAACGTAGATGAAAACAATTCTAAATAATAACCATGAACCGTAAAACATGAAACACTATCCAAACCAATCAATTGAATGTGTTTCCGCATGCACCAACAACATGTATGGAGAAGGATGTAACACGTCGTGTAACTGCACCGCAGCGCACGCGCTCAGTTCAACGCAGACGTGCAATCACGTGAACGCAACGTGCGTGTGCAACGCCACATGGACAGGGGCGACATGCGACACGGATGTGAACGAATGTGACCTTGGTACTCATGACTGTAAGAACAATTCATACTGTGTCAACACAGATGGCTCGTTTACATGTCCTTGTGATGTAGGCTACACACTTGTGAGCGATGTTTGCGAAGGTAAATCCTTGATTCATGATTGTGTAACATGCAATTCAATAAGCATAAATAAAATGTATCCGTATCAAAATTGTTTTCCATTGTTTTGGGGTAAGTATTTTAGTAACTTTCCAAATTATCTCGATTGCATTGTGTATGAATTTTTTCTGAGGTTTTAAGAACAACGTAGATGAAAACAATTCTAAATAATAACCATGAACCGTAAACAATGAAACACAATCCAAACCAATCAATTGAAATTGTTTCAGCATGCACCAACAACAAGTATGCAGAAGGATGTAACACTTCGTGTAACTGCACCGCAGCGCACGCGCTCAGTTCAACGCAGACGTGCAATCACGTGAACGGAATGTGCGTGTGCAACGCCACATGGACAGGGGCGACATGTGACACGGATGTGAACGAATGTAACCTTGGTACTCATGACTGTAAGAACAATTCACACTGTGTCAACACAGATGGCTCGTTTACCTGTCTTTGTGATGTAGGCTACACACTTGTGAGCGATGTTTGCGAAGGTAAATCATTGATTCATGATTATTTAACATGGAGTTCAATAAGCATAAAAAAATGTATCTGTATCATTACTGTTTTCCATTGTTTTGGGGTAAGTATTTTAGTAACTTTCCAAATCCTCTCGATTGCATTGTCTATGAATTTTTTCTGATGTTTTAAGAACAACAAGATGAAAACAATTCTAAATAATAAACATGAACCGTAAAAAATGAAACACAATCCAAACCAATCAATTGAATGTGTTTCAGCATGCACCAACAACAAGTATGGAGAAGGATGTAACACGTCGTGTAACTGCACCGCAGCGCACGCGCTCAGTTCAACGCAGACGTGCTATCACGTGAACGGAACGTGCGTGTGCAACGTCACATGGACAGGGGCGACATGCGACACGGATGTGAACGAATGTGAACTTGGTACTCATGACTGTAAGAACACTTCACACTGTGTCAACACAGATGGCTTGTTTACCTGTCTTTGTGATGTAGGCTACACACTTGTGAGCGATGTGTGCGAAGGTAAATCCTTGATTCATGATTATAACATGCAATTCAATAAGCATTGTTGAAATAAAATTGCATGTGTATCAATATTGTTTCCCATTGTTTTGGGGTAATAATTTTAGTAACTTTGCAAATCTTCTCGATTATATTGTCTATGAATTTTTCCTGAGGTTTTAAGAACAACGTAGATGAAAACAATTCTAAATAATAACCATGAACCGTAAACAATGAAACACAATCCAAACCAATCAATTGAATGTGTTTCAGCATGCACCAACAACAAGTATGGAGAAGGATGTAACACGTCGTGTAACTGCACCGCAGCGCACGCGCTCAGTTCAACGCAGACGTGCAATCACGTGAACGGAACGTGCGTGTGCAACGCCACATGGACAGGGGCGACATGCGACACGGATGTGAACGAATGTGACCTTGGTACTCATGAATGTAAGAACAATTCACACTGTGTCAACACAGATGGCTCGTTTGCCTGTCCTTGTGATGTAGGCTACACACTTGTGAGCGATGTTTGCGAAGGTAAATCCTTGATTCATGATTATTTAACATGCAATTCAATAAGCATAGTTGAAATAAAATTGCATGTGTATCAATATTGTTTCCCATTGTTTTGGGGTAATAATTTTAGTAACTTTCCAAATCTTCTCGATTGTACTGTCTACGAAATTTTCCTGAGGTTTTAAGAACAACGTAGATGAAAACAATTCTAAATAATAAACATGAACCGTAAAAAATGAAACACAATCCAAACCAATCAATTGAATGTGTTTCAGCATGCACCAACAATAAGTATGGAGAAGGATGTAACACGTCGTGTAACTGCACCGCAGCGCACGCGCTCAGTTCAACGCAGACGTGCAATCACGTGAACGCAACGTGCGTGTGCAACGCCACATGGACAGGGGCGACATGCGACACGGATGTGAACGAATGTGACCTTGGTACTCATGACTGTAAGAACAATTCATACTGTGTCAACACAGATGGCTCGTTTACATGTCCTTGTGATGTAGGCTACACACTTGTGAGCGATGTTTGCGAAGGTAAATCCTTGATTCATGATTGTGTAACATGCAATTCAATAAGCATAAATAAAATGTATCCGTATCAAAATTGTTTTCCATTGTTTTGGGGTAAGTATTTTAGTAACTTTCCAAATCCTCTCGATTGCATTGTGTATGAATTTTTTCTGAGGTTTTAAGAACAACGTAGATGAAAACAATTCTAAATAATAACCATGAACCGTAAACAATGAAACACAATCCAAACCAATCAATTGAAATTGTTTCAGCATGCACCAACAACAAGTATGCAGAAGGATGTAACACTTCGTGTAACTGCACCGCAGCGCACGCGCTCAGTTCAACGCAGACGTGCAATCACGTGAACGGAATGTGCGTGTGCAACGCCACATGGACAGGGGCGACATGTGACACGGATGTGAACGAATGTAACCTTGGTACTCATGACTGTAAGAACAATTCACACTGTGTCAACACAGATGGCTCGTTTACCTGTCTTTGTGATGTAGGCTACACACTTGTGAGCGATGTTTGCGAAGGTAAATCATTGATTCATGATTATTTAACATGGAGTTCAATAAGCATAAAAAAATGTATCTGTATCATTACTGTTTTCCATTGTTTTGGGGTAAGTATTTTAGTAACTTTCCAAATCCTCTCGATTGCATTGTCTATGAATTTTTTCTGATGTTTTAAGAACAACAAGATGAAAACAATTCTAAATAATAAACATGAACCGTAAAAAATGAAACACAATCCAAACCAATCAATTGAATGTGTTTCAGCATGCACCAACAACAAGTATGGAGAAGGATGTAACACGTCGTGTAACTGCACCGCAGCGCACGCGCTCAGTTCAACGCAGACGTGCTATCACGTGAACGGAACGTGCGTGTGCAACGTCACATGGACAGGGGCGACATGCGACACGGATGTGAACGAATGTGAACTTGGTACTCATGACTGTAAGAACACTTCACACTGTGTCAACACAGATGGCTCGTTTTCCTGTCTTTGTGATGTAGGCTACACACTTGTGAGCGATGTGTGCGAAGGTAAATCCTTGATTCATGATTATAACATGCAATTCAATAAGCATTGTTGAAATAAAATTGCATGTGTATCAATATTGTTTCCCATTGTTTTGGGGTAATAATTTTAGTAACTTTGCAAATCTTCTCGATTATATTGTCTATGAATTTTTCCTGAGCTTTTAAGAACAACGTAGATGAAAACAATTCTAAATAATAACCATGAACCGTAAAAAATGAAACACAATCCAAACCAATCAATTGAATGTGTTTCAGCATGCACCAACAACAAGTATGGAGAAGGATGTAACACGTCGTGTAACTGCACCGCAGCGCACGCGCTCAGTTCAACGCAGACGTGCAATCACGTGAACGGAACGTGCGTGTGCAACGCCACATGGACAGGAGCGACATGCGACACGGATGTGAACGAATGTAACCTTGGTACTCATGTCTGTAAGAACAATTCACACTGTGTCAACACAGATGGCTCGTTTGCCTGTCCTTGCGATGTAGGCTACACACTTGTGAGCGATGTTTGCGAAGGTAAATCCTTGATTCATGATTATTTAACATGCAATTCAATAAGCATAGTTGAATAAAATTGCATGTGTATCATTATTGTTTCCCATTGTTTTGGGGTAATAATTTTAGTAACTTTACAAATCTTCTCGATTGTACTGTCTACGAAATTTTCCTGAGGTTTTAAGAACAACGTAGATGAAAACAATTCTAAATAATAACCACGAAACGTAAAAAATGAAACACAATCCAAACCAATAAATTGAATGTGTTTCAGCATGCACCAACAACAAGTATGGAGAAGGATGTAACACGTCGTGTAACTGCACCGCCGCGCACGCGCTCAGTTCAACGCAGACGTGCAATCACGTGAACGGAACGTGCGTGTGCAACGCCACATGGACAGGGGCGACATGTGACACGGATGTGAACGAATGTAACATTGGTACTCATGACTGTAAGAACAATTCACACTGTGTCAACACAGATGGCTCGTTTACCTGTCTTTGTGATGTAGGCTACACACATGTGAGCGATGTTTGCGAAGGTAAATCATTGATTCATGATTATTTAAAATGGAGTTCAATAAGCATAAAAAAATGTATCTGTATCAGTACTGTTTTCCATTGTTTTGTGGTAAGTATTTTAGTAACTTTCCAAATCCTCTCGATTGCATTGTCTATGAATTTTTTCTGAGGTTTTAAGAACAACAAGATGAAAACAATTCTAAATAATAACCATGAACCGTAAAAAATGAAAGACAATCCAAACCAATCAATTGAATGTGTTTCAGCATGCACCAACAACAAGTATGGAGAAGGATGTAACACGTCGTGTATCTGCACCGCAGCGCACGCGCTCAGTTCAACGCAGACGTGCAATCACGTGAACGGAACGTGCGTGTGCAACGTCACATGGACAGGGGCGACATGCGACACGGATGTGAACGAATGTGAACTTGGTACTCATGACTGTAAGAACAATTCATACTGTGTCAACACAGATGGCTCGTTTACATGTCCTTGTGATGTAGGCTACACACTTGTGAGCGATGTTTGCGAAGGTAAATCCTTGATTCATGATTGTGTAACATGCAATTCAATAAGCATAAATAAAATGTATCCGTATCAAAATTGTTTTCCATTGTTTTGGGGTAAGTATTTTAGTAACTTTCCAAATCCTCTCGATTGCATTGTGTATGAATTTTTTCTGAGGTTTTAAGAACAACGTAGATGAAAACAATTCTAAATAATAACCATGAACCGTAAACAATGAAACACAATCCAAACCAATCAATTGAAATTGTTTCAGCATGCACCAACAACAAGTATGCAGAAGGATGTAACACTTCGTGTAACTGCACCGCAGCGCACGCGCTCAGTTCAACGCAGACGTGCAATCACGTGAACGGAATGTGCGTGTGCAACGCCACATGGACAGGGGCGACATGTGACACGGATGTGAACGAATGTAACCTTGGTACTCATGACTGTAAGAACAATTCACACTGTGTCAACACAGATGGCTCGTTTACCTGTCTTTGTGATGTAGGCTACACACTTGTGAGCGATGTTTGCGAAGGTAAATCATTGATTCATGATTATTTAACATGGAGTTCAATAAGCATAAAAAAATGTATCTGTATCATTACTGTTTTCCATTGTTTTGGAGTAAGTATTTTAGTAACTTTCCAAATCCTCTCGATTGCATTGTCTATGAATTTTTTCTGATGTTTTAAGAACAACAAGATGAAAACAATTCTAAATAATAAACATGAACCGTAAAAAATGAAACACAATCCAAACCAATCAATTGAATGTGTTTCAGCATGCACCAACAACAAGTATGGAGAAGGATGTAACACGTCGTGTAACTGCACCGCAGCGCACGCGCTCAGTTCAACGCAGACGTGCTATCACGTGAACGGAACGTGCGTGTGCAACGTCACATGGACAGGGGCGACATGCGACACGGATGTGAACGAATGTGAACTTGGTACTCATGACTGTAAGAACACTTCACACTGTGTCAACACAGATGGCTCGTTTTCCTGTCTTTGTGATGTAGGCTACACACTTGTGAGCGATGTGTGCGAAGGTAAATCCTTGATTCATGATTATAACATGCAATTCAATAAGCATTGTTGAAATAAAATTGCATGTGTATCAATATTGTTTCCCATTGTTTTGGGGTAATAATTTTAGTAACTTTGCAAATCTTCTCGATTATATTGTCTATGAATTTTTCCTGAGCTTTTAAGAACAACGTAGATGAAAACAATTCTAAATAATAACCATGAACCGTAAAAAATGAAACACAATCCAAACCAATCAATTGAATGTGTTTCAGCATGCACCAACAACAAGTATGGAGAAGGATGTAACACGTCGTGTAACTGCACCGCAGCGCACGCGCTCAGTTCAACGCAGACGTGCAATCACGTGAACGGAACGTGCGTGTGCAACGCCACATGGACAGGAGCGACATGCGACACGGATGTGAACGAATGTAACCTTGGTACTCATGTCTGTAAGAACAATTCACACTGTGTCAACACAGATGGCTCGTTTGCCTGTCCTTGCGATGTAGGCTACACACTTGTGAGCGATGTTTGCGAAGGTAAATCCTTGATTCATGATTATTTAACATGCAATTCAATAAGCATAGTTGAATAAAATTGCATGTGTATCATTATTGTTTCCCATTGTTTTGGGGTAATAATTTTAGTAACTTTACAAATCTTCTCGATTGTACTGTCTACGAAATTTTCCTGAGGTTTTAAGAACAACGTAGATGAAAACAATTCTAAATAATAACCACGAAACGTAAAAAATGAAACACAATCCAAACCAATAAATTGAATGTGTTTCAGCATGCACCAACAACAAGTATGGAGAAGGATGTAACACGTCGTGTAACTGCACCGCCGCGCACGCGCTCAGTTCAACGCAGACGTGCAATCACGTGAACGGAACGTGCGTGTGCAACGCCACATGGACAGGGGCGACATGTGACACGGATGTGAACGAATGTAACATTGGTACTCATGACTGTAAGAACAATTCACACTGTGTCAACACAGATGGCTCGTTTACCTGTCTTTGTGATGTAGGCTACACACATGTGAGCGATGTTTGCGAAGGTAAATCATTGATTCATGATTATTTAAAATGGAGTTCAATAAGCATAAAAAAATGTATCTGTATCAGTACTGTTTTCCATTGTTTTGTGGTAAGTATTTTAGTAACTTTCCAAATCCTCTCGATTGCATTGTCTATGAATTTTTTCTGAGGTTTTAAGAACAACAAGATGAAAACAATTCTAAATAATAACCATGAACCGTAAAAAATGAAAGACAATCCAAACCAATCAATTGAATGTGTTTCAGCATGCACCAACAACAAGTATGGAGAAGGATGTAACACGTCGTGTATCTGCACCGCAGCGCACGCGCTCAGTTCAACGCAGACGTGCAATCACGTGAACGGAACGTGCGTGTGCAACGTCACATGGACAGGGGCGACATGCGACACGGATGTGAACGAATGTGAACTTGGTACTCATGACTGTAAGAACACTTCACACTGTGTCAACACAGATGGCTCGTTTACCTGTCTTTGTGATGTAGGCTACACACTTGTGAGCGATGTGTGCGAAGGTAAATCCTTGATTCATGATTATAACATGCAATTCAATAAGCATTGTTGAAATAAAATTGCATGTGTATCAATATTGTTTCCCATTGTTTTGGGGTAATAATTTTAGTAACTTTGCAAATCTTCTCGATTATATTGTCTATGAATTTTTCCTGAGGTTTTAAGAACAACGTAGATGAAAACAATTCTAAATAATAACCATGAACCGTAAACAATGAAACACAATCCAAACCAATCAATTGAATGTGTTTCAGCATGCACCAACAACAAGTATGGAGAAGGATGTAACACGTCGTGTAACTGCACCGCAGCGCACGCGCTCAGTTCAACGCAGACGTGCAATCACGTGAACGGAACGTGCGTGTGCAACGCCACATGGACAGGGGCGACATGCGACACGGATGTGAACGAATGTGACCTTGGTACTCATGAATGTAAGAACAATTCACACTGTGTCAACACAGATGGCTCGTTTGCCTGTCCTTGTGATGTAGGCTACACACTTGTGAGCGATGTTTGCGAAGGTAAATCCTTGATTCATGATTATTTAACATGCAATTCAATAAGCATAGTTGAAATAAAATTGCATGTGTATCAATATTGTTTCCCATTGTTTTGGGGTAATAATTTTAGTAACTTTGGAAATCTTCTCGATTGTACTGTCTACGAAATTTTCCTGAGGTTTTAAGAACAACGTAGATGAAAACAATTCTAAATAATAAACATGAACCGTAAAAAATGAAACACAATCCAAACCAATCAATTGAATGTGTTTCAGCATGCACCAACAATAAGTATGGAGAAGGATGTAACACGTCGTGTAACTGCACCGCAGCGCACGCGCTCAGTTCAACGCAGACGTGCAATCACGTGAACGCAACGTGCGTGTGCAACGCCACATGGACAGGGGCGACATGCGACACGGATGTGAACGAATGTGACCTTGGTACTCATGACTGTAAGAACAATTCATACTGTGTCAACACAGATGGCTCGTTTACATGTCCTTGTGATGTAGGCTACACACTTGTGAGCGATGTTTGCGAAGGTAAATCCTTGATTCATGATTGTGTAACATGCAATTCAATAAGCATAAATAAAATGTATCCGTATCAAAATTGTTTTCCATTGTTTTGGGGTAAGTATTTTAGTAACTTTCCAAATCCTCTCGATTGCATTGTGTATGAATTTTTTCTGAGGTTTTAAGAACAACGTAGATGAAAACAATTCTAAATAATAACCATGAACCGTAAACAATGAAACACAATCCAAACCAATCAATTGAAATTGTTTCAGCATGCACCAACAACAAGTATGCAGAAGGATGTAACACTTCGTGTAACTGCACCGCAGCGCACGCGCTCAGTTCAACGCAGACGTGCAATCACGTGAACGGAATGTGCGTGTGCAACGCCACATGGACAGGGGCGACATGTGACACGGATGTGAACGAATGTAACCTTGGTACTCATGACTGTAAGAACAATTCACACTGTGTCAACACAGATGGCTCGTTTACCTGTCTTTGTGATGTAGGCTACACACTTGTGAGCGATGTTTGCGAAGGTAAATCATTGATTCATGATTATTTAACATGGAGTTTAATAAGCATAAAAAAATGTATCTGTATCAGTACTGTTTTCCATTGTTTTGTGGTAAGTATTTTAGTAACTTTCCAAATCCTCTCGATTGCATTGTCTATGAATTTTTTCTGATGTTTTAAGAACAACAAGATGAAAACAATTCTAAATAATAAACATGAACCGTAAAAAATGAAACACAATCCAAACCAATCAATTGAATGTGTTTCAGCATGCACCAACAACAAGTATGGAGAAGGATGTAACACGTCGTGTAACTGCACCGCAGCGCACGCGCTCAGTTCAACGCAGACGTGCAATCACGTGAACGGAACGTGCGTGTGCAACGTCACATGGACAGGGGCGACATGCGACACGGATGTGAACGAATGTGAACTTGGTACTCATGACTGTAAGAACACTTCACACTGTGTCAACACAGATGGCTCGTTTACCTGTCTTTGTGATGTAGGCTACACACTTGTGAGCGATGTGTGCATAGGTAAATCCTTGATTCATGATTATAACATGCAATTCAATAAGCATTGTTGAAATAAAATTGCATGTGTATCAATATTGTTTCCCATTGTTTTGGGGTAATAATTATAGTAACTTTGCAAATCTTCTCGATTATATTGTCTATGAATTTTTCCTGAGGTTTTAAGAACAACGTAGATGAAAACAATTCTAAATAATAACCATGAACCGTAAAAAATGAAACACAATCCAAACCAATCAATTGAATGTGTTTCAGCATGCACCAACAACAAGTATGGAGAAGGATGTAACACGTCGTGTAACTGCACCGCAGCGCACGCGCTCAGTTCAACGCAGACGTGCAATCACGTGAACGGAACGTGCGTGTGCAACGCCACATGGACAGGAGCGACATGCGACACGGATGTGAACGAATGTAACCTTGGTACTCATGACTGTAAGAACAATTCACACTGTGTCAACACAGATGGCTCGTTTGCCTGTCCTTGCGATGTAGGCTACACACTTGTGAGCGATGTTTGCGAAGGTAAATCCTTGATTCATGATTATTTAACATGCAATTCAATAAGCATAGTTGAAATAAAATTGCATGTGTATCAATATTGTTTCCCATTGTTTTGGGGTAATAATTTTAGTAACTTTACAAATCTTCTCGATTGTACTGTCTACGAAATTTTCCTGAGGTTTTAAGAACAACGTAGATGAAAACAATTCTAAATAATAACCACGAAACGTAAAAAATCAAACACAATCCAAACCAATAAATTGAATGTGTTTCAGCATGCACCAACAATAAGTATGGAGAAGGATGTAACACGTCGTGTAACTGCACCGCAGCGCACGCGCTCATTTCAACGCAGACGTGCAATCACGTGAACGGAACGTGCGTGTGCAACGCCACATGGACAGGGGCGACATGCGACACGGATTTGAACGAATGTGACCTTGGTACTCATGACTGTAAGAACAATTCACACTGTGTCAACACAGATGGCTCGTTTACCTGTCCTTGTGATGTAGGCTACACACTTGTGAGCGATGTTTGCGAAGGTAAATCCTTGATTCATGATTGTTTAACATGCAATTCAATAAGCATAAAAAAAATGTACATGTATCAATATTGTTTTCCATTGTTTTGGGGTAAGTGTTTTAGTAACTTTCCAAATCCTCTCGATTGCTTTGTCTATGATTTTTTTCTGAGATTTTAAGAACAACGTAGATGAAAACAATTCTAAATAATAACCATGAACCGTAAACAATGAAACACAATCCAAACCAATCAATTGAATGTGTTTCAGCATGCACCAACAACAAGTATGGAGAAGGATGTAACACGTCGTGTAACTGCACCGCAGCGCACGTTCTCAGTTCAACGCAGACGTGCAATCACGTGAACGGAACGTGCGTGTGCAACGCCACATGGACAGGAGCGACATGCGACACGGATGTGAACGAATGTGACCTTGGTACTCATGGCTGTAAGAACAATTCACACTGTGTCAACACAGATGGCTCGTTTACCTGTCCTTGTGATGTAGGCTACACACTTGTGAGCGATGTTTGCGAAGGTAAATCATTGATTCATGATTATTTAACATGCAATTCAATAAGCATAGTTGAAATAAAATTGCATGTGTATCAATATTGTTTCCCATTGTTTTGGGGTAATAATTTTAGTAACTTTCCAAATCTTCTCGATTGTATTGTCTACGAAATTTTCCTGAGGTTTTAAGAACAACGTAGATGAAAACAATTCTAAATAATAACCATGAACCGTAAACAATGAAACACAATCCAAACCAATCAATTGAATGTGTTTCAGCATGCACCAACAATAAGTATGGAGAAGGATGTAACACGTCGTGTAACTGCACCGCAGCGCACGCGCTCAGTTCAACGCAGACGTGCAATCATGTAAACGGAACGTGCGTCTGCAACGCCACATGGACAGGGGCGACATGCGACACGGATGTGAACGAATGTGACCTTGGTACTCATGACTGTAAGAACAATTCACACTGTGTCAACACAGATGGCTCGTTTACCTGTCCTTGTGATGTAGGCTACACACTTGTGAGCGATGTTTGCGAAGGTAAATCCTTGATTCATGATTGTTTAACATGCAATTCAATAAGCATAAAAAAAATGTACCTGTATCAATATTGTTTTCCATTGTTTTGGGGTAAGTATTTTAGTAACTTTCCAAATCCTCTCGATTGCATTGTCTATGATTTTTTTCTGAGGTTTTAAGAACATCGTAGATGAAAACAATTCTAAATAATAACCAATAACCGTAAACAATGAAACACAATCCAAACCAATCAATTGAATGTGTTTCAGCATGCACCAACAACAAGTATGGAGAAGGATGTAACACGTCGTGTAACTGCACCGCAGCGCACGCGCTCAGTTCAACGCAGACGTGCAATCACGTGAACGGAACGTGCGTGTGCAAAGCCACATGGACAGGGGCGACATGTGACACGGATGTGAACGAATGTAACCTTGGTACTCATGACTGTAAGAACAATTCACACTGTGTCAACAAAGATGGCTCGTTTACCTGTCTTTGTGATGTAGGCTACACACTTGTGAGCGATGTTTGCGAAGGTAAATCATTGATTCATGATTATTTAACATGCAGTTCAATAAGCATAAAAAAATGTATCTGTATCAATACTGTTTTCCATTGTTTTGGGGTAAGTATTTTAGTAACTTTCCAAATCCTCTCGATTGCATTGTCTATGAAATTATTCTGAGGTTTTAAGAACAACGTAGATGAAAACAATTCTAAATAATAACCATGAACCGTAAAAAATGAAACATAATCCAAACCAATCAATTGAATGTGTTTCAGCATGCACCAACAACAAGTATGGAGAAGGATGTAACACGTCGTGTAACTGCACCGCAGCGCACGCGCTCAGTTCAACGCAGACGTGCAATCACGTGAACGGAACGTGCGTGTGCAACGCCACATGGACAGGGGCGACATGTGACACGGATGTGAACGAATGTAACCTTGGTACTCATGACTGTAAGAACAATTCACACTGTGTCCACACAGATGGCTCGTTTACCTGTCCTTGTGATGTAGGCTACATACTTGTGAGCGATGTTTGCGAAGGTAAATCCTTGATTCATTATTATATAACATGCAATTCAATAAGCATAGTTGAAATAAAATTGCATGAGTATCAGTATTGTTTCCCATTGTTTTGGGGTAATAATTTAAGTAACTTTGCAAATCTTCTCGATTGTATTGTCTACGAAATTTTCCTGAGGTTTTAAGAACAATGCAGATGAAAACAATTCTAAATAATAACCATGAACCGTAAAAAATGAAACACAATCCAAACCAATCAATTGAATGTGTTTCAGCATGCACCAACAACAAGTATGGAGAAGGATGTAACACGTCGTGTAACTGCACCGCAGCGCACGCGCTCAGTTCAACGCAGACGTGCAATCACGTGAACGGAACGTGCGTGTGCAACGCCACATGGACAGGAGCGACATGCGACACGGATGTGAACGAATGTGACCTTGGTAATCATGACTGTAAAAACAATTCACACTGTGTCAACACAGATGGCTCGTTTACCTGTCCTTGTGATGTAGGCTACACACTTGTGAGCGATGTTTGCGAAGGTAAATCATTGATTCATGATTATTTAACATGCAATTCAATAAGCATAGTTGAAATAAAATTGCATGTGTATCATTATTGTTTCCCATTGTTTTGGGGTAATAATTTTAGTAACTTTCCAAATCTTCTCCATTGTATTGTCTACGAAATTTTCCTGAGGTTTTAAGAACAACGTAGATGAAAACAATTCTAAATAATAACCATGAACCGTAAAAAATGAAACACAATCCAAACCAATCAATTGAATGTGTTTCAGCATGCACCAACAACAAGTATGGAGAAGGATGTAACACGTCGTGTAACTGCACCGCAGCGCACGCGCTCAGTTCAACGCAGACGTGCAATCCCGTGAACGGAACGTGCGTGTGCAACGTCACATGGACAGGAGCGACATGCGACACGGATGTGAACGAATGTGACCTTGGAACTCATGACTGTATGAACAATTCACACTGTGTCAACACAGATGGCTCGTTTACCTGTCTTTGTGATGTAGGCTACACACTTGTGAGCGATGTTTGCGAAGGTAAATCCTTGATTCATGATTATATAACATGCAATTCAATAAGCATAGTTGAAATAAAATTGCATGAGTATCAATACTGTTTCCCATTGTTTTGGGGTAATAATTTTAGTAACTTTGCAAATCTTCTCGATTGTATTGTCTATGAATTTTTCCTGAGGTTTTAAGAACAACGTAGATGAAAACAATTCTAAATAATAACCATGAACCGTAAAAAATGAAACACAATCCAAACCAATCAATTGAATGTGTATCAGCATGCACCAACAACAAGTATGGAGAAGGATGTAACACGTCGTGTAACTGCACCGCAGCGCACGCGCTCAGTTCAACGCAGACGTGCAATCACGTGAGCGGAACGTGCGTGTGCAACGCCACATGGACAGGAGCGACATGCGACACGGATGTGAACGAATGTGACCTTGGTAATCATGACTGTAAGAACAATTCACACTGTGTCAACACAGATGGCTCGTTTACCTGTCTTTGTGATGTAGGCTACACACTTGTGAGCGATGTTTGCGAAGGTAAATCATTGATTCATGATTATATAACATGCAATTCAATAAGCATAGTTGAAATAAAATTGCATGTGTATCAATATTGTTTCCCATTGTTTTGGGGTAATAATTTTAGTAACTTTCCAAATCTTCTCCATTGTATTGTCTACGAAATTTTCCTGAGGTTTTAAGAACAACGTAGATGAAAGCAATTCTAAATAATAACCATGAACCGTAAAAAATGAAACACAATCCAAACCAATCAATTGAATGTGTTTCAGCATGCACCAACAATAAATATGGAGAAGGATGTAACACGTCGTGTAACTGCACCGCAGCGCACGCGCTCAGTTCAGCCCAGACGTGCAATCACGTGAACGGAACGTGCGTGTGCAACGCCACATGGACAGGAGCGACATGCGACACGGATGTGAACGAATGTGACCTTGGTAATCATGACTGTAAAAACAATTCACACTGTGTCAACACAGATGGCTCGTTTACCTGTCCTTGTGATGTAGGCTACACACTTGTGAGCGATGTTTGCGAAGGTAAATCCTTGATTCATGATTATAACATGCAATTCAATAAGCATTGTTGAAATAAAAGTGCATGTGTATCAATATTGTTTCCCATTGTTTTGGGGTAATAATTTTAGTAACTTTGCAAATCTTCTCGATTGTATTGTCTATGAATTTTTCCTGAGGTTTTAAGAACAACGTAGATGAAAACAATTCTAAATAATAACCATGAACCGTAAAAAATGAAACACAATCCAAAGCAATCAATTGAATGTGTTTCAGCATGCACCAACAACAAGTATGGAGAAGGATGTAACACGTCGTGTAACTGCACCGCAGCGCACGCGCTCAGTTCAACGCAGACGTGCAATCACGTGAACGGAACGTGCCTGTGCAACGCCACATATAAAGGAGCGACATGCGACACGGATGTGAACGAATGTGACCTTGGTAATCATGACTGTAAAAACAATTCACACTGTGTCAACACAGATGGCTCGTTTACCTGTCCTTGTGATGTAGGCTACACACTTGTGAGCGATGTTTGCGAAGGTAAATCATTGATTCATGATTATATAACATGCAATTCAATAAGCATAGTTGAAATAAAATTGCATGAGTATCAATATTGTTTCCCATTGTTTTGGGGTAATAATTTTAGTAACTTTGCAAATCTTCTCGATTGTATTGTCTATGAATTTTTCCTGAGGTTATAAGAACAACGTAGATGAAAACAATTCTAAATAATAACCATGAACCGTAAAAAATGAAACACAATCCAAACCAATCAATTGAATGTGTATCAGCATGCACCAACAACAAGTATGGAGGAGGATGTAACACGTCGTGTAACTGCACCGCAGCGCACGCGCTCAGTTCAACGCAGACGTGCAATCACGTGAACGGAACGTGCGTGTGCAACGCCACATGGACAGGAGCGACATGCGACACGGATGTGAACGAATGTGACCTTGGTAATCGTGACTGCAAGAACAATTCACACTGTGTCAACACAGATGGCTCGTTTACCTGTCTTTGTGATGTAGGCTACACACTTGTGAGCGATGTTTGCGAAGGTAAATCCTTGATTCATGATTAAATAACATGCAATTCAATAAGCACAGTTGAAATAAAATTGCATGTGTATCAGTATTGTTTCCCACTCTTTTGGGGTAATAATTTTAGTAACATTCCAAATGTTCTCGATTGTATTGTCTACGAATTTTTACTGAGGTTTTAAGAACAACGTAGATGAAAACAATTCTAAATAATAACCATGAACCGTAAAAAATGAAACACAATCCAAACCAATAAATTGAATGTGTTTCAGCATGCACCAACAACAAGTATGGAGAAGGATGTAACACGTCGTGTAACTGCACCGCAGCGCACGCGCTCAGTTCAACGCAGACGTGCAATCACGTGAACGGAACGTGCGTGTGCAACGCCACATATAAAGGAGCGACATGCGACACGGATGTGAACGAATGTGACCTTGGTACTCATGGCTGTATGAACAATTCACACTGTGTCAACACAGATGGCTCGTTTACCTGTCCTTGTCATGTAGGCTACACACTTGTGAGCGATGTTTGCGAAGGTAAATCATTGATTCATGATTATATAACATGCAATTCAATAAGCATAGTTGAAATAAAATTGCATGTGTATCAATATTGTTTCCCATTGTTTTGGGGTAATAATTTTAGTAAATTTCCAAATCTTCTCGATTGTATTGTCTACGAAATTTTCCTGAGGTTTTAAGAACAACGTAGATGAAAACAATTCTAAATAATAACCATGAACCGTACAAAATGAAACACAATCCAAACCAATCAATTGAATGTGTTTCAGCATGCACCAACAACAAGTATGGAGAAGGATGTAACACGTCCTGTAACTGCACCGCAGCGCACGTGCTCAGTTCAACGCAGACGTGCAATCACGTGAACGGAACGTGCGTGTGCAACGCCACATGGACAGGGGCGACATGTGACACGGATGTGAACGAATGTAACCTTGGTACTCATGACTGTAAGAACAATTCACACTGTGTCAACACAGATGGCTCGTTTACCTGTCTTTGTGATGTAGGCTACACACTTGTGAGCGATGTTTGCGAAGGTAAATCATTGATTCATGATTATTTAACATGCAATTCAAAAAGCATAAAAAAATGTATCTGTATCATTATTGTTTTCCATTGTTTTGGGGTAAGTATTTTAGTAACTTTCCAAATCCTCTCGATTGCATTGTCTATGAATTTTTTCTGAGGTTTTAAGAACAAAGAAGATTAAAACAATAAATAATAACCATGAACCGTAAAAAATGAAACACAATCCAAACCAATCAATTGAATGTGTTTCAGCATGCACCAACAACAAGTATGGAGATGGATGTATCACGTCGTGTAACTGCACCGCAGCGCACGCGCTCAGTTCAACGCAGACGTGCAATCACGTGAACGGAACGTGCGTGTGCAACGCCACATGGACAGGGGCGACATGTGACACGGATGTGAACGAATGTAACCTTGGTATTCATGACTGTAAGAACTATTCACACTGTGTCAACACAGATGGCTCGTTTACCTGTCCTTGTGATGTAGGCTACACACTTGTGAGCGATGTTTGCGAAGGTAAATCCTTGATTCATGATTAAATTCCATACAATTCAATAAGCATAGTTGAAATAAAATTGCATGTGTATCAATATTGTTTCCCATTGTTTTCAGGTAATAATTTTAGTAACTTTGCAAATCTTCTCGATTGTATTGTCCTCGAAATTTTCCTGAGGTTTTAAGAACAACGTAGATGAAAACAATTCTAAATAATAACCATGAACCGCAGCTCCTATAACCGCAGCACAAACGACCGCCACTCATACAACAGCAGCTCCAACAACTGAAAGTCCTACAACAGCAGCTCCAACGACTGAATCTTCTACAACCACAGCACAAACGACTGCCGCTCCTACAACAGCAGCTCCAACAACTGAAGCTCCTACAACCGCAGCACCAACGACTGAAGCTCCTACAACCGCAGCAACAACAACTGCCGCTCCTACAAAGTCTGCACCAACGACTGCCGCTCCTACAACAGCAGCACCAACGACAGAAGCTCCTACAACCGCAGCACCAACGACGGAATCTCCTACAACGACCGTTGCTCCTACAACAGCAGCACCAACTACAGCAGCACCAACGAGTGCTGCTCCTTTAACTGCGGCACCAACCACATCAGCACCAACAACAGCAGCACCACCAACAGCAGCACCAACCACAGCAACACCAACCACAGCAGCACCAACCACAGAGGCACCAACGACTTCTGCTCCAACGACTCAAGCCCCTGCAACTACACCCTGTGGTATGTATGATCTTTTTGTACTGTTGACGTATTATATGTTTTACCCAAATTATTGTTATATTTAATTGGTCGGTCCATAGTATGTTAAATTTTAAAGAAAATTCCTTTGTTGTATAATGATGTCGAATTTTGGTAGAATTAATCATTGAATTAAATGCACATGAGTACAACTGGGTTGAACAATAGACAGGATTGACGATAGGATAATGAATTTAGTAGTAAAATGATATGAATAAGGTGTACTTATTCTTGTTAAGCGAATGCTCGACGCTGCGTAGCATGTTAAAAGTGATCATTACAGGAACATTGTACTAGTATGAAAAACTCATATTTTATGTTTTGTATATGTGTTTCTTAACTTTTATATCAATATTTATGTGTTGTTGGTGGTGGTTTTGAACAAGATTTTAAGATCGAAGGAAATTTATTTTTTGAGTGATCATAGAATGTTATATGTATTTTTTTGTTGAAAATATGGTTTTCTCTTAATTATCACGAGTGAATAAAAAATCGATATTCTACGGAAACCAACACATTTTCTTTTTATTTTATGCTTAAAAATGTGTTATTTTGGCATTTTCCGACTTCTAGGCGAAAAAGTAGCTCCCTTATAAATGAGGTAATGCTCACTGTTTAAAACAGTTAATTACCAATTTTATTTTTATTGATATTAACCAATAAACTACAGGAAAGCAAAAAAGAATTATTTGTGTGTGTGTAGTTTCCTGTAAACCCGTGTCTACTATTTTGATATGTGTACTGTGCTATGCTCTTGTGATTATTGAAGATCTTTAAAATAAGCGGACACGAATCAAATGTTATAAAGTTCAGTGCTTTTCTATTTAGTATGGCAGTAACATTTATAATAACCTTTATCAGCATTGTTTATGCGAGTAACAATGCATGTGTTCTTTCGTGCATAATGTGCATGTTCGTATATATTAAGCCGTGTAAGTGGAACACTTATTAGCTGTTCCAACTTTGTTGTGTATGCTAATATATGCTCGTTTTCTATTATGTATAAGTTAAATTTTCCATATGATGAAAATTCCAATGTACGCACTTTACGTTCTTCTCAGACACCTCTGTCATGATGGCGTATGGCAGAACGGCCGGGGACCAGACCTCCGTCGCATCAGATGACATGTGCACTGTGCTTATCGATCTGGGATTCCGGGTACCATTCCTTGCAGCGAAATACAGAAAAATACACGTAAGTGTTTTGTATTATGAACAACTCCGTGATACACCTTCCCTAAAATAATGAGAGTGAGGTTAAGAAAATTCCGAATCATTCGAATTTGGTTCGTAGTCTGATGCAACAGCTGCAGTTCACACAAATAAGGCGTATCGTGGGAAAACCTGGCTTAATGTAAGTTCGTATAGTGTCGTCCCGGATCCAGGACGGCACATTCCGCCTACAGTGAATTTATGTTAAGATGAGACTCCCCGGAAACAGAAAATACCATAAAAGCGTGGATTAAGCCCGGTTTACTCACGACACGTCTCAAAAAAAAAATGTTAAAAAATGCACAGCATTCATCAGGAGATACAACGCGGTGTTCATCACATTCAAAGTATGAAGCATTTTTCAAAATTCATGCGCAGGAATAAAACCATAAGCAGATTGCCTTTATTTATCAAAACTAATGTTCAGGAGTAAAAACATAAACCGATTGCCTTAAAATAGATATTGTTAAATTCAATTAATATTCTTAAATTATAATAGGAACCGCATACAACTGCGTCTTAAATAAAACATTTAAATAACGTTTAAATTTAAATCACCCAATACTTCAATTCTTTTCTCTTTTTTTGTAGATTTGCCCGAACGGTCTTATTTGTTTTAAGCAGGCATTTTCGGGCTTTTCCCCCCCAAGGTTTGGTCGGGGGTACAGCCCTGACTTTCAGGGCGCCTTTTGTATTGCGCCGTATTTCGCAGATCTGTTGGCGAAAAGCAATCAGTTGTTCTACCAGTCCTATGACTTTACCCAAATTATCAACGCTAATGTTAGCGGAAAAGTGAAGGGCTTGGTTAAGGACAGCTATGGCAAGGCAGATTTCAAGCCCATCTATGCGTTGAAGGTCACATGGGATGCAGTGGGGAGAGTCGGAGCACCCTCTGATGTGAGTTTCTGCTGAATTTCATTCTTCTGTCGTTTAGAAAATTGTTCTTTCGGTTACCTGGACGATTAAAGCTGTCAAGAAACACACGCACGCACAATAAAACGACGATACCGACACCAACATCAACACAAAAATAACGGTTTATAAATAAATAAGAGACCTTGCGACTTTTTCTCTGAGTGTATAAATATTAACGCTTTAATGCCAGTAGTCGATAGTAATATTCCTGGCAATATGAAATGAGTTAAATATTAATGGGACTATATACTAATGTGTTATTAGTAATTTCATTCATTGCATTGCTTTCTTAATTTTCAGAATGTTACCTTCCAAGTTGTCTTTACATCGGACGGCACGCATTCGTACTCATTTAATTCGTACAAATATGGCGGAATGAAGGATTCGTTTGGCTCACCATTCATTGGTTATATAACAGATGGAAATTACGTGGGCCTTGACAACACAGCCGACGGCAGCTTTTTACGTGAGGCCGACCGAAATCTAGTTTATAACGGTACACTGCTGTTTATATATATTTCTATAAGTAATTTATGTAAATATACGATACTACTAAACACTCGGGATTACGATAATTGTTAATAAGTGTTAATGAACTTGTTGGTATTGTACACGTAATATCAATAATGATGATAATAGTGAAGATGATTGTTCTGATGATGATGGTGTTGATGCTGCTGCTGCTGATGATAAATATAGCAATGATAACATCTATGATTATGCACAGGATAATACTTTTGATGAATGCACAGTTGCGCACAAATTGTACATTGAATGATGTTTCTTTCAGGACAATGCACAGGTGCTGTCAGTTTCGATTACACAGCCAGCACAAATCTGGAAGAAGACGATCGACTTACGTGTAAACTCTGGCACAAGAAAGAGATTTCCAAAGCCTCCTTGTATAAGAGCAAGGCGGAGTCGATGCCTGAGTGTCCTTGCTTCTTGAATTGGCTATGGTGGGACAGGAGTTTCAGTTTGTGGGACTACACTTTGTACTCCAATAACTTCATCCACGTGCCCATGGAGCCTAGATGGCGTTCAGGGTCCTATGGAAAAGTACGGGTTATTTTGTGTTTTTATGTCAGTGATGTTATTGCTGCTATAATTTCCAGCATTGGGGGCATTTATCTTTTGGAAGTTTCTGTGTCAGGGAATAATATTTTTACACAGTGACAATGACTATTTAAGTATTCACTAACAACATAATTTCAGTCCCCCAAATATTTTCTTTTTTGTTTCTGGCATAACGCGTTTACTGTTGAAGAAAATGATATTTCCCCATATTTTGCCACTCGGAATGTATACAGTGTAGAGTATCTCTGCGTGGAGGCAATAAGATCATTCTTGTGGTCTCCAATTGACGTCTAAAGTTCGTAAGCAATTTTATATGCCATCCGACCCATTCGCGAAGAGTATAAATATATATTGAATTACAAGCTTTCTGATTCTGACTTAGTCACGCGCCCATGTCGTAAAGCTTATTGAAAACATTTCAGTCATGTCACATGACGTCAAGATTTCTCAAAACATTTTAGTCATTTGCCTTTGACGTCCAGAGTTCTCAATACATTTCAGTCATTCGCCTATGACGTCTAAGCTTACTCAATATATTAAAATTATGC
This sequence comes from Congeria kusceri, assembly GCA_027627225.1. Taxonomy (NCBI): domain Eukaryota; kingdom Metazoa; phylum Mollusca; class Bivalvia; order Myida; family Dreissenidae; genus Congeria; species Congeria kusceri. Next base: position 59,684,639 of record CM051030.1, read on the forward strand.
GCCTATGATGTCAAGCTTTCTCAAAACATTACAGTCATGCGCATATGACGTCAAGCTTTCTCAATACATGTCAGTCATGTGCCAATGACGTCATGTTTCTCAATACATTTCAGTCTTGCGCCTATGACGTCAACGGACGGTTTTTTATCGGTTTCGGGCAAGAGGCCGGAACATTTGCTTCTGTCAATCCGTTGATCGATTCTCGCAGTCATCAGCTTGAGGATCTTCACTACAGGACAGTATGTTGTGAGAAGACAGACCTCTGCAATCTGTACTGGGAAGTTCGGCCTCTCGTATCACGCTGTTACTCGATATTCCCGTTCTCCCTTCGGGGTAGGTGTTCATACCATTGGAGTACTGTATTCGGTTGTGTTATTTTGAAAGATAAACGCCTTGTTTTAGATCGTCGGATTTTGAAAAATAAAATAGACAAGAGCGTTTGTTGTCAGTTAAGCGTCGTCGACGTCGGTGGTGACTTTTTGGTTATTTTATTGGTAAAGGATCCGTTTCCTTGATAAATATTTGATCTGTAGTGCTAAAACATTGTCCTGATCATAACCTTATGTAAGAATTTTAATGAGCTGAGTACGAAGTCAATATTATGTTTCGAAGTGCGTGTTTGTTCGTAGATGTTCGTACAATTTGATTTAGATTCGCTTACACATACGACTGACTATAGTATTAATTACCGCTAGCTTTAAGAAAGGAGATATAATTTGAGGTATGCGAATCTGCCTATCAACCAATCGACTATGGTTCGAATCTCGGGGTAAGCCTTTTACATCAACATGGTTTTAGTTGACATTAACAATACGGTGCACGAGAATATCATGGAAGTGATGCTTGTTTTTAACTGAATAAATTTAGATCTACAAATCTTATTTCAGTTTTGGCTTTCAAAGCAATACTGATCGACAGACTCGTGAAAGACAACAGTTCTTCTTTCCTTGACCATGCACTGGCATGAGCAGAAGTAACATCGACATTATTATATTGGATATTATGTTTGCTATTTTCATATGTTTTATTGATTGGTAATAAAATATTTACTAAGAATATGAACAAAGTGATGAAAATGCAGCAAAATCAAATACCATTTTATAACCTGATTGAGTTTCGAACTACAAACCTACTTGTAACAGTTATACAATACAAAGCTACCTTTCTTCGACGTTACTTACTGCGTCAAGTAGAGCTGATCGATATACCCTCGCTTAATTTAATACCTTAAATCAATTATTACTACATCAGATCAGTAGTGAGCCGCGTGAACTTTCGTGAATCTGTTTACGGAACGGGCCGGCTCTAAATACAGATACATATTAAACGGAACATTTATTTAAATAGTGGTCAGTAGGATCAGGTCAATGTTTTTGCACTATACACCGTTCATACTGTGTATGATGATGTGATTGTGTATGACAATAACCATCACTCTAAAATTTATTTTGGTCGAAATATGCTAGTTTTACTATGTATTGTGTTCATTTACGGCTAGTTTTCTTGAATAAGTATTTGAACTAGTGATTTTGCATAAAGGCTTATACAATGGGATTACGGATTTTTCTTGTGAAATTTATAGTTAACTGTATAATGATATAGGTTTAAATTGAGACCTGACAATATACGGATGTGTTGTCGAAGGAGCATGCCGCTATTAATAAAAGGATTATTATTTTTTTAGATTAACGTCTTTTAAAGTGTGCTATATGAGAATATAGTGATTGGTATGAATGTCTATTCAATAACACCAAACCAAAGCGTCTACGTAACATGCGAAGAAGTTCCCAAATATAACATTATAATCTTATTTTAGCGTATTTCGTGTGGCTTCATTTTTTAAAATCGGAAAAACCCATTTCTAAGTTCAAGTGCGAAATTTGTTTCTAAATCAAGGTATTACATACTGTTAATTGTCTTTGCAAGGCCGAGGATCCGGCGATCCCCACTTTAACACGTTAGACGGCGCCAACTACACGTTTAACGGCCACGGCGAATACGTGATGTTGAAAATTACCGATGAAAACGCTAACCTCGAAATCCAGTGCCGAACGCAGAGGGCCAAGAAAGCTACGGGGGACCTCTCCGACGCTACCGTGTTCTCTGGCTTCGCGATACAGGGCGATGGGGTTTGGATGCAAGTGGAACTGAACGAGGCCGGAAATAGGGCGCAACTGTTTGTGGGCACGAATAAAAGCAATTGGGTGGACTACACATCCGACTTTTACAACAACGCGACGGATATGAACATTAAAGCGATCACTGGACTGACAGTAGCGAGAGACAAGTCTGAGAAAACCATTTCGGCAATTTTCGTTGACGCAGGTTTGTGCTTGGTTTAAAGGCAGCTGCTTTTAACCTTTATGTCCTACCGTGATTTCTCAAAATGTAAAGGTAAACTTAAAGGCACATATATAAACACAAACAATACAACTGAAGAAAGATGTTGTCCTTTTGTTATAAAAACTACAAATGAATTAGTTTGATGAAAGTTTTTGAAAATTAGGAACATTTTATATATTCAATATCATTGTTTTTTTTTAACTATGATCTCACTCAAATATGAATCATACACATATAAACATTTTATTATTTAAGGTGTAACCTTCAATGTCACGGAGGGGACGGGGCTTCTTCAAATGGCCATCGCGATGCCAAATGCCTTGAAAAACAAGAACGCCGTTGGGTTGCTAGGCAACTACAATGACAATGATAAGGATGACTTCAAACCACGGGGTCAAAACACATCATTGTCTAGTCCCACTGAACGACAAGTTTTCGAAAACTTCGGCAGTACATGTGAGTATGATCATTTCAATGGAAATAGTGCAATATTGTACGTCTATAGCTCGACAACATTCCCCTGATGCTGACCTTAATTGATGAATCTATTAAAAGACTTCTTCCGATGAATATATTAGTTTACGTACTGGAACCAAGTTAAATCGATGAACAAGTATTGAAAATACTGTTATGGTAACATTAAACACGTGAAACACGTGCACGGACAAAACCGAGTATAAAATTCGGCAACATTTGAGCGCGTAATTTATGCTAATAAGAGTTCACAAGTGTCAGGTTAATGTGCTCGAGCTATACTAAGAATGAACATCCACGTGTATCCATGTGTTGCTTCAATGACCTTTCAATTTTAGCTCGACTATTTGAAGAATAGGTGAGCTTTCCTACTACTTCTGGCGTAGGCGTCCGCGTCCGCATCTGAATTTGGTTAAAGTGTTTATTCAAAAGTCGTGTAACTTCAAAACTACATAAGTTATTCACTTGAAACTTCGAAAGTACCTTTGTCATCAACTCCAGTGTCAGGGCCAACATTCCCTGTTTTGTATTTTGACTGAGTTATGCACCTTTGTCACCTAGATTTTCTGATTAAAGTTTATATTCAAAAGTTTTGTAACTTCAGAATTTCACTTGAAACTTGGAGCTAACAAATCATCAACTCCAGTATCAAGGGCAACATTCCGTATAACTCTGTTTTGTATTTTGACAGAGTTATGCCTTTTTTTACATAGATTTTCTGGTTAAAGTTTATATTCAAAAGTTTTGTAACTTCAAAACTACATAAGTTATTCACTTGAAACCTGGAAATAACCTTTATCATCAACTCTTGTTTCAGGGGCAATATTACCCCTAACTATTTTGTATTTGGACAGAGGTATGCCCCATTTTCACTTAGATTTTCTGATTAAAGTTTATATTCAAAAGTTGTGTTACTTCAAAACTACAGAAGTTATTCACTTGAAACTTGGAACTAACCTTTGTCATCAACTCTAATATCAGAGGCAACATTCCGTATAGCTCTGTTTTGAATTTTGACAGAGTTATGCCCTTTTTTTACATAGATTTTTTGGTTAAAGTTTATATTCAAAAGTTTTGTAACTTCAAAACTACATAAGTTATTCACTTGAAACCTGAAAATAACCTTTATCATCAACTCTAGTACCAGGGGCAATATTACCCCTAACTCTATTTTGTATTTTGCCAGAGTTATGCCCCATTTTCACTTAGATTTTCTGTTTAAAGTTTATATTCAACAGTTTTGTAACTTCAAAACTACATAAGTTATTCACTTGAAACTTGGAACTAACCTTTGTCATCAACTCTAGTATCAGGGGCAACATTGCCCATAACTCTGTTTTGCATTTTGACAGAGTTAGCCCACTTTTTACATAGACATTTTGGTTAAAGTTTCTGTTTCAAAAATTTATAAATTATACAATGCTTCTCTTAAACATATTATATTTTAACAAATGTATGCCCCTTTCACTATCTAAAATATGTACCAACTGAAAGACTTCAAAATAGTCCTCTGACAGCTGTTGTTATGTGGCGTCATATAAATGATGGAATGAAACAATTTTAATACTTTATGCTAGTTTGACTGACGATGAACCATAGGATTATTAGATTGGCTGAATGCTTATTTTTGTACATAATTCTGATCCAATTTGCTGATTTTTTTTTATACTTAATGTAATGGATTTTAGTGTAGTGCGCGGAATTTAATGTAGAGTGTGTGGTGCAATGTAATGTAATGTAAATTAATGCTATGAAATGCAATGAAATGTAATGCAATAAGCAATTATTTAACTGCAGGGATGACTTCCACACAAGAGTCGATCTTCAAGTACGGCGACGGCTTATCCCACGCTGATTTCATACAGGCGAACTTCACCCCGAAATTTCTGGAGGAAGCCAACGCCACCTTGCGAGCGGAAGCGGAGCAGAAGTGCAATGGCAACCTACAGTGCGTCTTTGATTTGGTCTTCACTGGAAACGAAAAACTCGCTATGGAGACCGGAAGGACTGAAACGCAGGCGGAACTGACCAATAAGGAAGCAAGTACGTATCAATCCATAAAATAACTAGATGTGGAATAATGGCGTAAAAATACTTAATACAATGCAAACACAATGAAATGTCTGTTTATTTTATCATCAAGTATTCAACTAGTACTAGTTCTCAACGATTTCGTTAAATATTACTAGTTTAATGCAACTTTGTTATTAAACTAAAGCACATGCTTGTTCCAATATTTTATCGATTTGGGAACAATGAATGCGTATTATACTTAACTCATAATTCAATACTAAAAAATCATAAAGCAACTGCTTAACACTATACAATTTAAAAGTGATAAAACAAATTATTTTCATTTGACACTTGTTTAACCGTGAATGCCAATTTACAATAGCTTCTCATTGGCAAAAGCTAGAAAATCCTACTGTACCATTACAGGCAACCAGATTCCAAATATAACTGTGGTGAACGGGGCAGAGTTGTTCGAAAACCAGAACTATTTGATACTAAAAGTCAACGAAGCAAAGACCATCACAGTGAAAGGAGCAGATGATGGTGACACATTAAATTTCTCTGTGCTGGGGGACTCAGGTGCCAAGCTTGGGGAACAAGCGGACAAATCCGTAAATATCACGTTGACGGTGACAGACACGACCCCCAAGAATTTGAGGTTGGTATTGAAAACAGTGCTACCATGTGTATCGCCGTTCTTTTGCCGTTGAGCAATGTTTCTGTCTTAGAACAGATATTGTGCAACATAGGTTTGAAAAGAACATGTTTTCTAGTTATACATGTTCTTGGTAAACGATTGTGTTTTTGTAGTCGCCGGTGTAGTTATATGATTTCCATCTTCATTCATACTTTTTTGTTAAACAATCATGTAACGAATATGTGGTTTGAATGTATGGACTCATTTAATTTGTCTTCACTTTTAAATGCAAACACAATTCTTGTAGATTTGCATCTTTTACATCAAAACTTGATCATTTACATTTTGTATAGCAGTGCGTAAGCTTTGTAGACTTCATTTAACATTTCAGTGTTACTGTTATTGACAACAAGAATGTGAGCGCGCCCATGCTGGAATTCGTCCTCGTGGTGTGTCCCTTGTGCAGCGGTCATGGCACGTGTAACACGAGCTTGCTGAGGGAAGACCAGGGCAACGCCAACTACAAAATAGCCACGTGCATATGCGAGTCGTACTGGACAGGTCAGAACTTAATAGTCTGCGTATATTTTGCCAGAATTGGCGCATTATGTTACTTATTGTGTCTTTTTATTACACCAGGTTGATGTGGCAAAAGTTAAAAAAATATATATACATGTCAAAAATGCGGAAATTACTGGACCGACCTTAAAATTGATAATGTTGCCTGAAGTTTATTATTTTACAAATTGCGTACGTCAATGATATAATCAAGAAATAATTGACGGGTTAGCGATGGTTATTGCGATAATAATCAACATTTGGAGTTACGATGCGTAGGAATTCAGCCACGAGAGCGATAGCCCGAGTTATTTGATAAAAATCATAGGTACGACAAACCGTTGATTACTACCGTAATAACCAACGCTTACCGGTCAATTAGTTCGATTTTAACACCATCTTATATATAATGCGCATGTCTTTTAAAGTTTAAGAATGTGAACTATATTTATCTATTTTCCGCCCATTTCTCCGCGAAGTACTATATAAATATTGACTTCCTTGGGAGTGACAGTGAGTCTTGTCAACTCGAGGCAACATTGTCGACCGAGGCTTTAGCCGAGGTCTACAGTGTTTGTCGAGGGTTGACGAGACGCACTGCCACCCTCAAGGAAGTCAATTTTTATTTTATTATACCGACCAATCCCGTATTATTTGCGTACCGGTCGACATAGCGGTAGCGGGCGACATTGCCGGGCAACATATCAAATTGTTTCCCGCTGCAGTTTATATGCATTATATAGAAAAGTGAGGTATAATAAATTCAAATGTGCGTTACAATGACTTTAATAAATCATAATAATTTAATTTAAAGTCAGCTTTATTGATAAACATAGAGCGAATGACATCAGCTTCATTGATAACAATAAAAGAATCAATGTGATGTAATACTTGTTGATATTCACAGTAAAAACTATTATGCACACTAGCGCCAACTAAACGTATATGAACTAAACATAAGCCTGTTTTTGTGAACGTAAATATAAAATATGTAGTACACGTGTGGTTTAATTGCGCTACAGAACGCAGAAATTATTTGTTTTTCATTATTTTGCTATCGCGCGTTTAAGCACGTGCATTTTATGGAACAATTTCTTCGAACTTTCGGAACTATTTTCAAAACATTAGGCTCCGCCCATAATTTGTTGATGAATAACCCATGGTTAATTTACTTGTTTATCTATGACAAACTAGCCGCGTGCCGTGTTAGAATACAAGATAAACGTTGGTACTATCAAATACAATGTACTTCAAATAATGCAGAAAATAGTGTGCAAGTCGTAATATATCATTTATAAAATTACAATGACAATTATTATTATTGCAATAACAATTATAATTACTTGTCAAGAAAACAGAAAATCCTTGGCAAGTCGGAATGTTCCTTATCGTATTGTATCATTTATAGAATTACAATGACAATTATTATTATTGCAATAACAATTATTATTATTGCAGGTGACGATTGCCAATTGGATTTCAACGCATGCGCAGAAAACCCTTGTTCAATTGGACGCAACTGCACGGACAGAGACGCAGACCAACACAAAGCGAATTCTTCCTTAACGGCTTACACGTGCACGCCGTGTCCCACGGGGTTTGAAGAAAAAAATAATAAGTGCGAGGGTATGTTTCAGTGAAATTGGACCGCATGGATAAGATAAGTTAACATCTAATAGAGACTGTCTTATTATTGCATCAATACATTTGTTATTTTCAATAACCATTTTAAATGTAGACAGAAAGGTGTTCAAATCTATACTACCCGTCGTTATTTGGTTTAGAATGTATAGTCACCAAAATACATATATGGATATCCAGATATAATGACAGGTGAAGGTACTATTGATAATTATTCATGTGTCGTTGTAGATATCGACGAATGTGCGAGCAAACCTTGTGGTGCCAATGCTACATGCGTCAACACAGAGGGAAGTTTTTCGTGTGTTTGTACTTCTGGATTCCGTTTGTCGTCAACCAATAAAACCATGTGCAACGGTATGTTTAGTTCTAGTATTATGTCTGTGTCAACAATATATGACACGTGTTTGCATTCATGTTGCTCAAAAAAGTATTTAATATGATGGAGATTTAGATGCCCAGACAGTTCATATGCATCTCATGCGACTCAAATGGCCAACGACACTAGAATGAAGAACGTCAGTTCAGTATTGTTGTTTCACATTTTAGCTAATTAAATTATCCCAGCAACGAAACCATCTGCATATTCTACTCACATGTCACCATTTTATTTAATCAAAACCAATTCTCCTTTAAGTGGCGTTCAATGTGTAACTGTGTAATGTTAAAAACTAAATTCTGATAATGCTGGTAAACTATTCAAACAGCTGTTTTCGCTATTAAAGAGCCCAACCATCATTGTAGTAACTAACAATTCTTTGTATCTTAGGCTTCTTGACTCAATATAATACTCTTGCATAGTTTGTATAGATTGTAGAATTTGCCCAACGGTTGCACTTAATTAGGCTTCTTGACTAAATACATTATTTTAGCACAGTTTGTATAGCTTGTTTAATTTTCCCAGTAGTAACACTTAATTTATGTAATTATCATGTCAAGTATAATTTTATTGTTGTCTGTAACTATTGGTTCAATACTGTAAGAATATCCGTCAGTTCAAAGTTACATGTATAGTTTCCCAGTGGTTGCCATTTATTTAGTTAAATATTAAATCAAAAACATGTTTCTTGGTTCTGTTACAGTTTGTCAATACAGTACAATTATCCCGTCACTTCAAACTGTTTTCAATTAGAGTTTACCAGTGTCTGTACTTTATTAATCTAATCGTCATCTCAACTAGCTTTTTGTGTTCCATATTACACGAATATTCCGTTGCCTCTTGTTCCGCAGATATCAACGAGTGCGAGGAGTCAACGAGCGGCTGCGACCAGATATGCACGAACACTCCTGGGTCCGTCTCCTGCTCGTGCTACGCCGGCTACACCTACAATTCAACAACAAAAGCATGCGTGCAAGGTGAGCTGGTAAACGTTTGAAACAAATCCGTTAGTTTTTATGCACTCTCTTTAAAGAAGATTTCATGAAATATGTCGAATATTCAATGTCAATGACTTTTCAATATTTTTACTAATTAAAATAGTTAAAGTAAGATACATGTATTGTTTTTTTTAAATATTCATATCGGCTTACTTAACGGAATGCATTGACGTTAAATAAAGCGAATTACAATTGTGTGTCTTTTTTCTAGATACCCCACCTGACGTTTGTAAAGACAAATGTAAGGGTACTGGAGGTTGTGTTAATGAAAACGGCACCGCTAAGTGTTTCTGCAAAGCTGGCTACAAGCTAAACGATACCAGCACGACGTGTCAAGGTAAAACGGCATCACCTGATTTAGTGGTCAACAGTGCGAAGAAATAATCTGATAATCCATGGAATCTCTAAACGAAGGATGAAAACTTTCAAAAACAATTGTAACATATTTTATCAAAGAAGCTGCATATTCATTGTATTTAATAACACCCCAGGCACACCGGTTAGTCAGATAACATGAATATCGACAAAGGTCATTACTGTACACGCTTTTGGTTGCAGTGAAACAGAGTAAATGCAAATTAACTTAGAAATATAAAATACACTGTCAACAGCTTATAAATTCTTATTTTGCAACAGACTTAGAAAACGTTTAACAAATTGACCATCGCCGTATGGTATTAATTGAAAATAGACCTGAAAGTCATGTTGGATTAATTGAGTGCTGATTATCTTGATTTTCCAGAATTTTCTTGAAGAGGGGCTGGTAACATGCAGTTCAACCTGATAACATACACTGGTTTTCCAATGAACTGTTGCTCGATTTGACAGTGTTGTATGCGTTATGTTGCAGATATTGATGAGTGCACGGTCGCTAAGACTTGCTCGCAAAATTGCACCAACATTGAGGGAAGTTTTCAGTGTGGCTGCTATGATGGATACAAACTTGGAGTCGACAAAATCACGTGCGAAGGTAAATGATATAAAGTTATATGGAATTGCCTTTTTTATGTCGCTGTTTTGAAAATTTAAGCAAAAATATACAAATGAAAACCAGAATCTGCCACTCAGCTTGTTTTCCTGTTTTGAATATTTGAGCAAAACCTACAAATGAAATCGATAGTGTGCCACTGAGTGTGATATATGCCTTATTAGTATTATTATGTATTGCAGTCATGAATATACTTTTCTCAACATATGCACGGTGTTAGCATACAAAACGGAATGAAATTTAGGTTTTGTTCTTTCTGACTTTTGTTGAGGTATGCAAATACTTAATATACGGTACATTAGCGTATGAACGCAAACTACATGGTGCTAGCAACAAAATACATTTTTATTTTGCTTTTGGATTTGTAGATGATATATAAAATATTGATATTTCTTTTTACAATATTACATCTGTGTTTTATTTAGTAAAACTAGTCTGTACTTTAAATTTACTCCAGTTTGCCAATTCCCGAATTATGGCACTCAGTGCTCTAAAACCTGTCAGTGCGGGGCTGGTTCCGATCGCTGCGACACTGTGCGCGGATGTGTCTGCAAGCAAGGCTGGAATGGAACCAACTGTGCCACGGACATAAACGAGTGCGACACACCGAATAAATGTGGGGACGCTAACAAAGTGTGCACAAACACTATTGGTTCTTATGCATGCATTTGTCGAGCAGGATTTGAGGAGGAAAATGGCACCTGCGTAGGTAAGGGACACGTAACGAAAAATGTGTATGGAGTGTAGTCGCTCTTGGAAAATATATTAGAAAAACATTAACGATCATAAAATGTATCTTCTTTTTTATCCGAATAATATAAAGTAAATCATCTAAAAATAAGCTTTATATTTGGTAACTTAGTTAATATTGCAGCGTCCAGTAATATGTTTATTGTATATATCGGATAAAGACCAACGTGTATTGACTATTTTGCAATAAATGTTAGGTTTGTGTTTAATTCGTTTTAAACATTTAATGAGTTACACAGTGAGTGACCTGTTGTTTAATATCATCACAAAGCAATGCATGTAATGCCAATGTTTAATCGTATACTTGAACGAAAACATATGTCTTATATGATGCACAGTTATAAAGAAATTAAAACGCTTAAACTGTGTTAAACACTCGCCGCTGTTTGTATATTTAGACATCAAAGAATGCGACAAACTGGAGCTGAACACGTGCGCTCAGAATTGTAACAACACTGTCGGTGGCTTCTCCTGTTCCTGTAGAGAGGGTTACGTCGTTAACGCGACCAACCCAACACAGTGCAAAGGTAACGAGTTCTAGAAGGTTCGATGCATAATAAGAGAAGTAGGTCTTCTAACATGACAGAGGCGACTGTTGAAAAGTATTACGGGTTAGAGGTTTACTACAGATGTGCGATCTTTGTTAAGTCCGACACTAAATACGCAATTTGCAAGGCAAGGTATCGTCATATCATTGTAATGAAATGTGTAAGGCAATAATTGGTCATCTCAATTTAACGGAATGTGTTATGCAACGATTCGTCATATCATTCTTATGAAATGTGTTAGACAACGAATCGTCTTATGATTCTATTAAACTTTGTAAAGCAACGAATCGTCATATCATTCTTATGAAATGTGTAAGGCAAGGTATCGTCATATCATTCTAATGAAATGTGTAAGGCAATAATTGTTCATATCAATTTAAAGGAATGTGTAAGGCAACGATTCGTCATACCATTCTTATGAAATGTGTAGGTCAATAATTGGTCATATCAATTTAAACGAATGTGTTAAGCAAAGATTCGTCATATCATTCTTATGAAATGTGTCCGGCAAGGTATCGCCATATCATTCTAATAAAATGTGTAAGGCAATAATTGGTCATATCAATTTAAAAGAATGTGTTCGGCAACGATTCGTCATATTATTCTTATGAAACGTGTAAGGCAAGGTATCGTCATATCATTCTAACGAAATGTGTAAGGCAATAATTGGTCATATCAATTTAAAGGAATGTTTTAGGCAAAGATTCGTCATATCATTCTTATGAAATGTGTAAGGCAATATATCGTGATATTATTTTAATGAAATGTGTAAGGCAATAATTGGTCATATCAATTTAAAGGAATATGTTTGGCAACGATTCGTCATATCATTCTTATGAAATGTGTGAGGCAACGATTCGTCATATCATTCTAACGAAATGTGTAAGGCAATAACTGGTCATATCAATTTAAAGGAATGTGTTAGGCAACGATTCGTCATATCATTCTTATGAAATATGTAAGGCAACGAATCGTCAAATCATTCTAATGAAATGTGTAAGGCAATAATTGGTCGTATCAAGTTAAAGGAATGTGTTAGGCAACGATTCGTCATATCATTCTTATGAAATGTGTACGGCAACGAATCGTCATATCATTCTAATGAATTGTGTAAGGCAATAATTGGTCGTATCAAGTTAAAGGAATGTGTTAGGCAACGATTCGTCATATCATTCGTATGAAATGTGTTAGACAACGAATCGTCTTATGATTCTATTAAACTTTGTAAAGCAACGAATCGTCATATAATTCTTATGAAATGTGTAAGGCAACGTATCGTCATATCATTCTAATGAAATGTGTAGGGCAATAATTGTTCATATCAATTTAAAAGAATGTGTAAGGCAACGATTTGTCATACCATTCTGATGAAATGTGTAGGTCAATAATTGGTCATATCAATTTAAAGGAGTGTGTTAAGCAACGATTCGTCATATCATTCTTATGAAATATGTCAGGCAAGGTATCCTCATATTATTCTAATGAAATGGGTAAGGCAATAAGTGTCCATATCAATTTAAAAGAATGTGCTAGGCAACGATTCGTCATATCATTCTTATGAAATGGGTAATGCAAGGTATCGTCATATCATTCTAACGAAATGTCTTTGGCAATTAAAATTGGTTATATCAATTTAAAGGAATGTGTTAGGCAAAGATTCGTCATATCATTCGTATGAAATGTGTAAGGCAAGGTATCGTGATATCATTCTAATGAAATGTGTTAGGCAATAATTGGTCATATCAATTTAAAGGAATGTGTTAGGCAACGATTCGTCATATCATTCTTGTGAAATGTGTAAGGCAATAATTGGTCATATCGATTTAAAGGAATGTGTTAGGCAACGAGTCGTCATATTATGCTCATGAAATGTGTAAGGCAACGATTCGTCATATCATTCTTATGAAATGTGTAGGCAATAATTGGTCATATCTATTTAAAGGAATGTGTTAGGCAACGATTCTTCATATCATTCTTATGAAATGTGTAAGGCAAGGTATCGTCATATCATTCAAATGAAATGTGTAAGGCAATAATTGATCATATCAATTTAAAGGAATGTGTTAGGCAACGATTCGTCATATCATTCTTATGAAATGTGTAAGGCAACCAATCGTCTTATGATTCTATTAAACTTTGTAAGCAACGATTCGTCATATCATTCTTATGAAATGTGTAAGGCAAGGTATCGTCATATCATTGTAATGAAATGTGTAGGGCAATAATTGGTCATTTCAATTTAAAGGAATGTGTTAGGCAACGATTCGTCATATCATTGTGTAAGGGAACGTATCGTCTTATGATTCTATTAAACTTTGTAAAGCAACGGTTCGTCATGTGAATGAAATGTTAAAGATACTGAATCGTCTTATTGCTTTACTTGGGGTACAAGAGACTTTCGCTTTAATCAGATATCTCACTAGTACGATTAGTATAAAATGTCTTGGTTGCCATAGTATTAGCTGTCAAGTATGTCTTAAATAATACTATGATGGATAAGGGAGCAAAAACGCTCAACAAGAGTTTGACTCAGTAATTATGTCAGCCATGTATCTTTCTTGACAGTGAGCATAACAAACGAACGCTCCGTTTTAATCCGGGATTCAAATTCAACATTATTACTCCGTTTTTCGTAAGGTCCATAATCATAGTTCTTTTAGCAACTGTGATTTTTTAATTGACAGGGAAGCGCATTGGACTTGGAGGCCGCCTTATAGTTGTTCTTCAACATCACTGAATGTGACAAATGACAGAAAAATGAATTACACGCGGAGGCCGTCTTTTAGTCGTTCTTTAAAATCTCTCATTGTAATCAATGACAGTGAAATGGATTGCACGTGGAGGCCGCCTTAAAGTAGATGTTTAACATATCTGATTGTAATAAATGACAGAGATGTGCATTGCACGTGGTGGTCGCCTTATAGTCGTTCTTCAACAGCTCGGATTGTAATAAATGACAGAGACATGCATTGCTTGCTAAATTTCAGATTTTGACGAGTGTGCCGCGGGGGTATCTGGTTGCCAACATATGTGCTTGAACGGCGTCGGTCGGTTCAGCTGCGCCTGTTACTTCGGTTTCGAACTTGCGGACGACAGAAAGAAATGCGTTTTAGGTAACAACTAACTGGTACCAAATACACTTACACGAATGTTTTGTTACAATAGCAGATTTGCATATTAATGTTGCATTTTGACGTATTTTAAATTAAGGCTGATTTTAAATGTGTGATGTAGTTTAATATTTAATAACACACTAAATTTTTATACACAAATGAAAGTCCAATGGTCTTTTATTTAAGTGAATTGCCAGTACAGTACGGCACAATACGCACAACACAAAACATGAACATGTTAAAAACTGGAGTAACCGAATTTAAACCCCCAATGCTTTTCAATGATCATTCCATGGCGGTGACCTCAGTTTTAATCATTTTATGTTTTTGTCGTGTTGTGTGTAGTGTACTGTGTTGTATAGGCAATAGCCCACTTGCCTCAAATAAAGGCCCAGAGGATGTTCATAAAGGTTTAGTGTAGTCGTATTACATTTTATGACCGTGTGTTGCAGCGGATGACGTGTGCAAGAAAGAGTTCCCAGATAACGGTTGTTCGGACATTTGTAGAGCGGACCTTCAAACTAAGTCCTACCAGTGCCTCTGTAGCAACGGGTACAAGCTCGGCGCTGACAACAAAACTTGCATAGGTACCAACTGTAGTGACAGGATTATAATTAAAATAAGACTTACTCACAGATAGGCACCACTTCAGTTATTTTTGTGCCTTAAAACCGCAGAGTTAATTCCTTTTAATTGTAAGATTCACACACAACTTTCTTTACAAATGTTTAGGAAAAAGTACCGTTGAAATGATATAAAATATATAACTTTAAAGATAATTGTTCTCTGCATACGGAGTTTCTAGAATAACTATGCATTACAAGTAAAAACGTAATTTGCATGTTTCCCAATAATTAAATAACTCACGTTAAAAGCATAAAGTAACTATTGGCCGTCCCATACATTTACGATCACGTGTACGTATTTTACAGATATTGACGAGTGTAAAAGCAATTCGACGAACGAATGCACGCAGACGTGTGAAAACACGAAAGGTGGCTACCAATGTAAATGCAATACGGGCTTCAAACTCGCAAATGACAAACGCACGTGCGACGGTATGTACTAATATACCATTTAAAAGTTTCCTTTAAATTAAATGTTCTTATTTTATGATTTCATGTAAGTTTTGTGTGGCAAAACGGACAATATCTATTGCATGTATTTTATACCAGACTCATTATTCAATGGTTTGTTCTGCCACTTAACTTTTGCGTTATACACAAGGGCATACATATAATGTATGATATACTCTTAATATACTTATTGAAAGCCGAACGTATATTCAGTACTGTAAAGAGATACATAGTTATTGTGGCTTGATTCTTATGACATCAGTGTTTGCTTAGTAAGCGTATAACCCACATACACGTTCTTGGATTTCGATTTGAATATGTATATTATCTCTTGATAACGTAGTTTAACCCACAATCATTACGCAGTCAGTGTCTTCCTTTGCCTACTGTTGAAAATCGTTTGATTACAGTTTGTGACGCCTTCCACTACGGCGACAACTGCATGAACGAGTGCAACTGTGGTGTGGGAGCCGAGAGGTGCGACAGCGTGACAGGATGTGTATGCAATCAGGGCTGGAGCGGCAACAGGTGCGACGTCGATCAGGACGAGTGCGCGGATGCAAGCAAATGCCCGGGCACTAATACAGTGTGCACCAACAACCCCGGCTCGTACCAATGTGGCTGCAAGACTGGCTTCAAAAACGGTGGTGCAAACTGTGTTGGTATGTTCCGGTGTATTATGAAATCAATTAAGTATCAAAAACCTTATTACAGTAACACTATTTTGTTATTACACGCACTAGTATCGAATGATGAAGTGGACTCATAAACATACATTCTCAATGCTATCGCAAAAAATCAAATCTTCTACTGTTTTATAAATGGTTAAGCATCTAAAAACAAATCATAATCATATAAGCGAATTAATTGGCGAAGAGTTATTATTATAAAAAATTATTAAGTTGTATCTGTAATACTGATTAAAATTAGTACTTTGGCTGATGCAGATATTAACGAATGTGTGGAGTCAAACGACTGTAGGCAGACTTGCACGAATACAGTAGGTAGCTACGAATGCAGCTGCAACGCTGGTTACGTGAAAAACGGGAAAAATTGCACAGGTAACATTCATTATTAATTCACTTCTTATATTTGCGTATTTAATTTACTTTTTATAATGTACGTTACTAATGCACACATGACTATAGTAACAGTTGACAATATCTTCCCAGAGCCAAGACTTTTCCAAAGCGTGAATGAATTTCGACGGAGACATGTACATATATTTAACATTGTATCATCATCGGACTTGTAAATGGACAGGTCGACGACTTAATGATCACCTTAACATTTCTGGTATTAGTATTGTGTCATTTCCTTGGGTGTGCATACTTTTATTTTCATATACAAGTTAATTTTTGATTTGCAATTTGTAAGATAATAACGCATGCCACAGCATTTCTGTGATACTTTCACACATCGATGAGCAGATGTACTTTGAATATATTTTTGGTCGGCATTTGCAGGTTACGGTTCCAGAACTTAAATCGAAGCTCTAAGTTATCAAATGTATAGGAATACTTAAACATGCTTCTTAAATCTGTCCAAACAGACATTGAAAATAATCACTAAATGCAGCCACGTTGCTATGACACTTTCAGACATCGATGAGTGTTCGAACGGACAGGCAGGCTGCGCTCAGGTGTGCACGAACACAGACGGCGGCTTCCGTTGCTCCTGCAACGAATTTTACAATCTAGCTGGCAACAAGAAGGCCTGTTTGCGTTAGTATTTACATGAGCTGGATCCATGGTCTTTTTATTTAAGCATCGCGGGTCAGAATATCTGACCCTTAAATATGACTGTTTTGTTTTCCAATGCGATTGTGACTGCGTTTACAATTTATAACAATTGTACAGATGCTACATTAAAAATAAATAACCTTATTTAATCACAATAACGCATTGACCTACGCTTCAGTTAAATCGACTTTTAAATAAAAATGTTTCATGACAACTCAAGATTGTGGTTTCTCCAGCCGTTGAATACGGATTTTCATTTCACAGTATGAAATACGAGAATCCTATCAGGCCTATTTTATTCCGAAAATACACCCGTATCTGAGTCCGTTTATATATAAGTATATAATAAATGTTGAAATTGTAATTAATTATTCGGAATATTAAGTGCTGTTTTGGTAAACATGTATGCCTGAATTCAGTCAAGCATAAGTGGTGAATGAAGAAATCCCTTTTTTGGACGGTGTCAAGGTATGTCATATGCAAACTATTGCTTTGTGTTTTACAGCGCAAACGGAATGCAAGAATGTAAGCTATTGCACACAAGGAGTTTGCGCCGTGATAAACGCCAAGGAAACGTGTACCTGCAATGCAGGATATCAGTTTAAGTCAGGGAACGAAACAGAGTGCGAAGGTAAGAAATTGTGCAAACGTGTTTACAATCTGTAAAGATGATTTGGTTTTACACGGTATCGATGTTTTTATTCAAATATGTTATTATTGATACAAAAACAGACCTAACTTTTTCCAAGAGTGCATTAAAGGTATATTTTAAAAAAAATCAAATATAGTGTTTTTTCTGTAGATATTCCTGAATGTGGCACGAACCCCTGCACGCAGTCTTGCTCAGAGAAGGAGGGAAGCTATGAATGCGGTTGTAACCAAACGGGTTACAAGCTTGACGAGGACAAGAAGACTTGCATAAGTAAGCATGGCACCATCGTCTTTCATCATTTTCATTAACAAACTCATTTCAAACAAAGCCGTGAACAGCTACATTATCATCACCAAGAGTCTTAATGTTCAATATTAAATGCATCACCGCCATCATTATAAAAGTATCATCAACAGCAGTATCAGATCATCATCACCATCAGCGTCAACATTAAGCTCGTCTGTTGTACAATCAAAATGCTGACAGCGTAGAATGACTGTTAACGACAAAAGGAACTAATAGCCTGTGAACTACGAGTGCATGTTCGCTAGAATTTGTTTTAAAACTAGTTCAATTGCCCACCTTTAAAATTCCGCCAACAGTCTAAAATCACTACAGTATCTCCTGCGTTAATAGTATGGTCGCTATTTCAATTTGATATGATATCATATCTGTCTTTTTCAAAGATAAGCTCATTTTAACATCGATTTAACACGATTCCAACACGAAAACTAAAGATGCATACATGTAAATTCAACTGAATTAATTTATAATATTTTCACGCGTAAAGGTCATTTTCAGATTATTTTCATAACTTAACAGAAAAGGGCATGAATTGTTATGACGTATTTTTCTACTGCGGATAACTTGACATCGTCATTGGATTGTCAATGTTTTTGTGTGATCATTATTTATAACCATGTTGTTTCATCCTTGCAGAATGTCCCGCTGGTAACTATGGTGCAAACTGCACACTGAATTGCTTGTGCGTAAAAGAAAACACCCAGTCGTGTGCATTTGATACTGGCAATTGTACGTGTAAGGCTGGATGGGAAGGAGCCAAATGCGATCAAGACATAAATGAGTGCAATGGTACGCAAAGCCCATGTCCTGCAAATTCAGCTTGCGAAAACAACAATGGATCGTACGTGTGTAATTGTAACGCAGGCTACATTAAGTCTGGAGATGGAACATGCCAAGGTACTTTCGGATTATTATCAAAATACTTATATATTTTTTTTATTTTTCTATAACAATCTACGGAGCCCCTCTTTTGCACGAGAGTTGTTTTGCATTCATAGCTTGTGATAGTAGCGCAAATCCCTACGATACTCGTTGAGTGCACGATCTTTGATCTTTTGCAGTCTGCTTAAGAAACTTGACGTCAGTCAACAGCGAGTTACTTAGAAAAAAAATCAATTATAACAGACTATATTGTTTTTATTATTGATGAAAAATAATTGTAATGATTGGTGCAGGAAACGAAGGATGAAAATTTGGGACCAGGTTCCGGAATGGGCTTTGAATCCGGGACACATATGTCAATAGACCACACTTGCCTTATAATGCATTTGCTTAATCTAGTCAATGCAATCAATATTTGTCGAAAACATTTTTTGTAGTTAGTATACGTATGCATACGTAGACAATTGATGTATGTCTCCCAGTCTTTTTGACATTTAAATGTAACAAAGTTTATTGTAGCACTCGAGTTAAATGGACAATTAGAAAATAATCGCAACTACAAAACAACATTAATATTGAGTTACGCGGGCGACTTAAAACGTAATATTAGATTGATAAGCGTCATTTACATGTTAATACGCTTGTGATGTAACACTACACGACGTTGCTATGGCAATATGAATCAGCGGGCTTTTGTTCCGTACTTGCAGTTATGTTCTTAAAAATCTTATCGAAAGATATGAAATATTAAATATTAAATCTCCTCTCGTATATAGAGGATCTGACACGAGTTATCATTTCATACCTTATTTTATTAAACGAGTTCATGAATTTTATTAGTAAGCGAGCCTTTGGCGAGCTAACTAACGAGTTTCCGGGACGAGTTAAAAAAATATTTATGACAAGGATATTCAGATCTTTTTTTATCATATGCTTTTAAACGAAAAAAAAATTAGGCATAACAGTTGGGTACTGACTTGACGTCATTTTATGTTGACGATGTCATTTCACCAAAATAACATCATGCGATTGGTCAGTCAAAGAATATTTAGCCAATGAAAACGCTCAAAATTTACACATGTGTAAGATATAGAGAATATAAGGTTGGTGTCTTTGTGTACTTGAATTTATCCGAAGAGTTAAAGAAAGGTTTATACGGCAAGGCTTGCCGAGCCGTGTAAGCCTTTCGGAGACGACTCGTATAAATTCAAGTACACTAAGACACGAACCTAATATTCTATTTATCCTACCATATTTGTATTTATTTATTTTATGTTTAACAAACACACTATTAACGTTCAATTATTTGAAACAATACTCATAAACGGATTCAATTTACTGAATCTAACCTTGCGTAGTAATATGGAATATATTCATGATGTTTCCGCCACTCGAAATAGTCCCAAACAATTCAATGCCTAACGCAGTGTAAGAAGATAAACTATCGCCATATGCTTCGTTTCAAATATGTTCACCACTCAAAAAGCTACACACTATAGTAGATAAAAGAAGGTTTTATTCAAATGCAAGTCCGTGTTTCGATCAAACTGTTCAACAACAAAAGACCAAAATGGCTGGCAATTTTAACTTTCCAAAAGTGTATATGCAGGATTTATCTTCGTCGAGACGTTTATTATATACCATTTCTATTATCTTTCAAAATATACGCACAACTCATGTGACTCAATTATTCCAGAATGACACAGCATACTATTAAAAATGAAAAACGTCGTGTAGTCCAGTTTTACAGAAGTTCTATCTTCCATAGTGAGTTGTTAATCCGCAGATGGCATGATCGATAAAGGTGCAAACATAATCCTTCTATTCCTTTTAAAACAGTTGGTGTAAGCGGGTAATTCTTTGTGGATAGACTTACTTTGATCAACCAACAAAGAAACGGTTTACTCATCAAAGAAATAACCCTTTATGTAAATATCCTTTAAAAAGTAAACTAATCGAAGACTGCATCCAAATTACTAGATCTAAGACCTTATGATGGCAACTCTTTTCTCCACCCACAACAATCCAGCTCGAAATACACTCGAATTATAGAATATTGAAATGCAATTAATCTCACCGGTTCCATTCGAGCCATATATTCCATGGATACACATTTTGATATAAATCTTATTATCATAATCCATCCAAAAACACAGAAACACTAAAGATTGTATTCTGAATGCTCTTTTTAAATTCCAACACTGTGCAAACTTGAAACTCAACCGAATGACGTAAAACATTTGATTTCGTCATTACGCGCAAATGTTTTTGCGAGTTATTTTAAACAGAAACTACCTGTATTGTGTCGATAGCTAAAAGTTATTGACTCTTTTTCCTCTACAAATGTGTTACTATTTAATTTATTATAATGTAGTATTTATTGTAAGGTATATAATAAAATGTAATTATTGAATGTTAAGTGTCTTATTTCCACCAATAGATGAACTCTTAAATATCGCCCCATTTCGTAACCTTTAAAATTAATTGTTTATGACGTTACTCACATTCCTGGAAAAAGTAGTCCGTCAAAAGTATATACATGAGGGTGTCAGATATACCTTTTTATCTGACAGGTAGAGTTTCCTTCTATAAACTCATTTAGTGGTAGGGGGTAAAACAGTATTCGTAATGGCTGTACTACACGGAAAACAAGGTATGGCATCTAATGAATATATTTGTGCTGTTTTCAGTTTGTCCTCCCTGGAAATATGGAACCAACTGCGCAAGCAATTGCACTTGTCACACTACCAACTCAATTAGTTGCTCAAACACTGCTGGAACCTGCACGTGTAAAACGGGATGGACGGGTAACGTCTGCATAACTGATGTCGATGAATGTACAGCTAACGCCAGCATTTGTGGCGATCCATTGAAGACATGCAAGAACTTGGATGGGTCATATACATGCGAATGTAACTCAGGTTATTCATTGATTGCTGGCGTTTGTTCAGGTACGCTGTTCTTATCAACATAATCTGTATATAAAAAAGTACACTTAAGCATTTATAGAAACGAAATAACACTCCAGAATATAAACACAGTGGAACTATAGTGTCGTTTATGGATAATCATCAATTGAAGTGGATACAATTTTAAAGCGCTTGTAACGCTTTTCGTAACTGTTTTGGAAAGCACATATATAACTTAAAGAACGTAAAAATACGCGTGTAAGTCCTTATGCGGGATTGCTAACCGTGACGTCTTTTTGGTCCCGAAGGTCGTTGGTTCTATTCACGATAGAAGCAATCTTTTATTTTTTCCTTCATAAAATATTTTTTTTTAGCCCAGATGTATTTGTTTCAAGAAATAATACATTAAATGCTAAAAACGACATTTTGGGAACAAGTTCCTTTAAGAAGACCCCATGTTATTTTATTATATAAGTCATATGGCTCGTTTCGAAATATCATTGAATACAGTTAAATTGCCACTAAACATGCTATTTCAATTCCGTCAGATTTTCTAAGTTCACTTTTATGTAAAATAAATACTAATGTAATATCGCTTGTATATGTCTGTACATTATGGCTCGTCTACTTAATTTACTTTGTTTTTGCATAGTAATTTGGTTAAGTTTGAATACAATACATATTGTGTTTGCTGTTTTTGTTCGACGATCGCTTGTATATGTCTGTACATTATGGCTCGTCTCCTTAATTTACTTTGTTTTTGCATAGTAATTGGGTTAAGTTTGAATACAATACATATTGTGTTTGCTGTTTTTGTTCGACGATCGTTTCTCTACAGTATCATTCAGAATGATTGTAAACATATACCCGATAAAACATATCGTAAAGTTCTTGAAATTAAATAATACCTTGCATTGATATCGTCATATATGACAATACTTATTTCTATTGTTTGTTTTAAACTAAACTAACTGTTTATCCGAATATGCATACTGATCGGAAAATGTACGCAAAGAATTTAAATATAATTTACTTCGTTTTGAAAACGTCCATAACAGCGATGTCCATGATTCATTTGCAGATATTAACGAGTGTTTAGAGGGTACGCACACCTGCCTTCAAAAGTGTACAAACAAGCCTGGAGGTTTTGAATGCGGATGTAACCCTGGTTACAATGGAACAGGAAATGATTGTATTGGTATGTGTGAATATGTTATTATGTTATGAAATGATAAAACCTTTTGATAAAAATCGAAAATGTTAAAGATGCGGTAGGCCTATACCAAAACACATATACCGCTCTTTAATTTTCAATAATTTAAAATTGCAAAATACAGTTGAATTAAATAATCTGGATATACGGATTGATGCATTAACGTTTAGATATGTTGTAAGCTAATAATCGCTTAATTTTCCAAATGTATCCAATGCAGGGTATTGCTTATTACAAATGGATTTATAAGTGCGCTATTCTACGTAACCGCTACGGTATGTCACAAACAAATATAGCACTAAATGTAACCAAAAAATACGTTACAACACTTATTTTCTAAACATGCGATATTACGAAAAGAAAAGAGTAACGCTACGAACAAATACGTTTCTCCGTACTAAATCGTAGTATTGCGTTTTGTAGTAAGTAGTTTTTTAATGTGTAATGGTTTGAACCAGCTTGTTCGGAACATACAAGAAACAGACACGAAACAAAACAACGACACAAAACAAAACAAAACCGATCAGACACGAAAACAAACACATTAAATCACCAACACAGAAAAGGAAACAAGAAACCCAACAAGAAACACAATAAGGAGTCAGCATAAAAAACAACAAAACATCAACTATTCCCGCTCTTACATCATGTTTGTTTGTATATCTACAGGTACACATTTTTTGAATATCAAACATATTAGTGCTCGAGAATGTTAAGGTATTACAGTTTTACTCAGGAAATTGTATTTAAAGTAAAACCATCACCATACTACTTCTAATAATAAATGCTAGTATATGCCTGCATTGCAGTTAATGTGACTAGATACCGATTTCATTATTTAAATAAGTAGTTTGTTTTCGTTCTAGTTCAGTGTAATAAATATTGTTGACTGGTATTCACAGTGTATTTAATATAAGTGAATAAAAGCTTTTGCACATTTTATAAAAGCAAGTTAAACAGAAGATTCAAATGCCTGTAGATTCAAGATATATATCATGACGACCACCTAGTGCAAAACAGACATGACACTAGTGTACACTGTATTTGCTGTTGGATGATGTTTAAAATGGAAAAATGAGGTTTTTATGAATATTGGATGACAATGTGTAGTACTTCATTTATAAGTGTTGTGTGTATTTCATTTTCTTAGAGTGCCTCAACAACAAGTATGGAGAAGGATGTAACACGTCGTGTAACTGCACCGCAGCGCACGCGCTCAGTTCAACGCAGACTTGCAATCACGTGAACGGAACGTGCGTGTGCAACGCCGCATGGACAGGGGCGACATGTGACACGGATGTGAACGAATGTGGCCTTGGTATTCATGACTGTAAAAATACTTCACACTGTGTCAACACAGATGGCTCGTTTACCTGTTCTTGTGATGTAGGCTACACACTTGTGAGCGATGTTTGCGAAGGTAAATCCTTAATTCACGATTACATAACATGCAATTCAATAAGCATTAAACAATCTAAGTTTATCAATATTGTTTCCCATTATTTTGGGGTAAGTATTTTAGTAACTTTCCAAATCTTGTCGATTGCATTGTTTATGATTTTTTCCTAAGGTATTAAGAACAAGGTAGATGAAAACAATTCCAAATAATAACCATGAAACATAACAAATGAAACACAATCCAAACCAATCAATTGAATGTGTTTCAGCATGCACCAACAACAAGTATGGAGAAGGATGTAACACGTCGTGTAACTGCACCGCAGCGCACGCGCTCAGTTCAACGCAGACGTGCAATCACGTGAATGGAACGTGCGTGTGCAATGCCACATGGAAAGGGGCGACATGTGACACGGATGTGAATGAATGTGACCTTGGTACTCATGACTGTAAGAACAATTCACACTGTGTCAACACAGATGGCTCGTTTACCTGCACATGTGATGTAGGCTACACACTTGGGAGGAATGTTTGCGAAGGTAAATCCTTGATTGATGATTATATAACATGCACTTCAATAAGCATAAAAAATGTATGTGTATCAATATTGTTTCCCATTATTTTGGGGTATTTTAGTAACTTTCCAAATCTTCTCGATTGGATTGTCTATAAAAATTTTCTGAGGTTTTAAGAACAACGTAGATGAAAACAATTCTAAATAATAACCCATGAACAGTAAAAGATGAAACAAACTCCAAACCAATCAATTGAATGTGTTTCAGCATGTACCAATAACAAGTATGGAGAAGGATGTAACACGTCGTGTAACTGCACCGCAGCGCACGCGCTCAGTTCAACGCAGACGTGCAATCACGTGAACGGAACGTGCGTGTGCAACGCCACATGGACAGGGGCGACATGTGACACGGATGTGCATGAATGTGACCTTGGTACTCATGACTGTAAGAACAATTCACACTGTGTCAACACAGATGGCTCGTTTACCTGTTCTTGTGATGTAGGCTACGCACTTGTTAAGGACGTTTGCGAAGGTAAATCCTTGATTCATGATTATATACCATGCAATTCAATAAGCATTACAAAATGCATGTGTATCAATATTGTTTCCCGTTGATTTGGGGTAAGTATTTTAGTAACTTTCCAAATCTTGTCGATTGCATTGTCTATGCATTTTTTCGGAGGGTTTCAGAACAACGTAGATGAAAACAATTCTAAATAATAACCATGAACCGTAAAAAATGAAACGCAATCCAAACCAATCAATTGAATGTGTTTCAGCATGCACCAACAACAAGTATGGAGAAGGATGTAACACGTCGTGTAACTGCAACGCATCGCACGCGCTCAGTTCAACGCAGACGTGCAATCACGTGAACGGAACGTGCATATGCAACGCCGCATGGACAGGGGCGACATGTGACACGGATGTGAACGAATGTTACCTTGGTATTCATGACTGTAAGAACAATTCACACTGTGTCAACACAGATGGCTCGTTTACATGTCCTTGTGATGTAGGCTACACACTTGTGAATGATGTTTGCGAAGGTAAATCCTTGATTTATGATTTTTTTACATGTTGTTCACAAAAGCATACTAGTAGTTGCAATAAAATTTGAGCTTTATTAAAATGTTCCGTGAAGTATTGTCGTATATTTCCATGTCGTCATAATTTAATCTTAATGATTTTTGTGTTTTCTGAAGTTTTAAAAACAATGTTGACGAGTTAATTTAACTTAATTTTAAATAACACGAAGCGCACAAAGTGAAAGAATATCCAAACCAATCGATAAAATGTCCTTCAGCATGCAGCAACAATAAATATGGAGACAGCTGTAGCAAGCCATGTAATTGCACTGCTAAGCACGCGCTTAGTTCAACGCAAACTTGCAACCACGCAAACGGAACGTGCGTGTGCAATGCCCAATGGACAGGCGCGACGTGTGACACGGATGCGGACGAATGTACGCTTGGTGCGCACAACTGTAGCGCTGCCCTCAAGAAGTTCTGCCACAACACGGTCGGAGGCTTCAACTGTTCGTGCTTGAGAGGCTTCAAGGAAGAAACAACCGGAGCATGCGTGGAGGAAAGTAGGTGACATCTTGTGATGTAATGTTGATAATGATGATGATGATTATGAAGTGATGCTGCTGCTGCTTTTAATGATGATGATGATGATACTACTACTACTACTAAAGCAACAACAACAACAACTACTACTACTCTAACTACTACTACTACTACTACACTACTACGACGACGATGATGATGATTATGCTGACGATAATTTCAACAATATTTGCTAGTCCTATGTAAATGTTGACTGAAATATAGATCTATGCCCGTACTTCAAGTTATGCCACTTTTAGCGATCGTTGTATATTTGTTTAACACTTACTAGTTGATTCTTCCGCGTCAAACATCTGTCTTTGTTTTGCCTATGAAACATTTTACAAAAGCTTCATCAAAAAGGAACTGTATGCTAAACTGGTATTTCTAATTGGAGTTGCCTTTCTTTCAGTGGCCCCGACAACTACATTAGCGCCAAATCGTAAGTATTTTCATGTTTGTTTTTCCTTCAGTTTAATTTAGTCGATAAGGCACAAATATATGGTCTCGTAGCATTACTCAGGATTACTCTTCTTTATCAACACGTATTTGCAGACATTACTTGTTACATTATTTCATATATGTACATTATATTTTCCGCGTGCTGCGCATCTCTGATATTTTGAGTTGACTTTTGTTCAAAAGATCATAATTGCAGGACATGATATGAATCGAGACATGCCGACACATGGTATTTCAAAAATATTAACAAATACGCATGCGTTATTTCCCGTTTAACAGAGGACGGCGTCGCTATTTTCATCAAGATAAATATTGACGATGATAAGGTGAAGCATTTGAACTTTTCTGTGAAGGCGACGTTCGATGTGTGGGCAGCCAAAGTGTCTGCTTCGGTAAGTGTACGGTTTTGATTACTAGATATAATTCTTTCAACTGGATTGCATGTGTGTTAGTGAGCTAGTAATACTGAATCCCCCTGTGACCTTATGTGGATAATTAACTGAGACTTTATCCAGGGTGTATATCTTCTATTGCTGAACTTAACATAATAATAAACAACAGTGCGAACGTGATTTATCTTTATGACGCTACCAACAATAAAATGCGTTATATGCAACACCCTTCTTGCTTTTTAGATGCAATAGTTTGCCCCCCACATTGGTACACATGTGTAACATCATATAATGCAGGTCAGGTTCGATGCTGGTTACATACCACTAAATTTTGACAGAGTGATTACCCCTTTTTGACTTAAAATTCCCTAAAAACATGATTGCCGGACGATAACTCAAGAATGGCTTGACATATTTAAATAATTCTTGGTATACATGTGTAGCATCATAGAATACGGGTCAAGTGCGAACCACTAAATTTTGACAGAGTAATTGCCCTTTATTTGACTTAAATTCCTAAAGGCATGGTTTCATGATGATAGCTCAACAATGGCTTGACATATTTAAATAATTATTGGTACACATGTGTAGCATCATATGATACATGTCAAGTTCGACTTTGGTTACAAACCACTAAATTTTGACACAATTATGGCCTCCTTTTTTGATTTAAATTCCTTAAAAACATGGACATGAAAGGCTTCACATATTTAAATTATTTTGGTACATAGGTGTAACATCATAAAATACAGATAAAGTTCAATTTAGGTTACAAATCACTAAATGTTGACAGAGTTATGGCTCCTATTGAAATTAAATTTTTCCAAATACTCTGTTGACCATTCACAAATTAAAGTATTCTCTCTCTCTCTGTCCATTTATTTCGAATGCATGCCATAGATTTGTGACAAGTCCACTACATTGGGATATACCCGTCACTCATGTGACAATTCTAGTTTTAACTGGATTGTATACACGAGTGTTTGTAAGCTAGGCAATATCGAATTCCCTTCTACGGATGTTACAACGTAAGGCGTATGGCCGAATGTTTTCAGTGACATTACAATTAATATCACACTTTCATTAAAGTAAGAGCAGACATATTTTTGATCAATTCCTTACTTTTGTATGCATGCTGAATAAAGCCATTATTACTGTGGTGCTTTTGTTTGCTTTAGATTATGGCCTACTACAACACGTCTATGGGCAACACACTGAAGAACGTTATAGTTAACAGTCTCAAAGTGTAAGTATTTTCGCACCATTTTATATGTTTGCAATTGATAATTGAAATGCGATAGTGTATACCGAGACAATGTATAATTGTATGCAATAATAAAAAGATAATACCAACATGATTTTTACATGATTTTATAATGTTTTATTGAAAGCGAACAACAATAAAACAAAGCAACAACATACAAGAAAAAGACACGAAACAAAACAACGAAATAAGACAAAACAAAACCCAAGAGACACGAAAATAAACACATTAAAATACCAACACAGAATAGAAAACAAACACAATAAGGAGTCAGCAACAAACACAACAAAGCATCATCTATTTCGGCTTACATAATGTTTTGTTGCATTAAGGTAAATTCAAATAATCGTTCATATATTTCCAGTGGCAGTTTGGATGTGAACGCTACGCTTATCAAGGATAATAGCCAGGAAGCTTCTCAGACCTTCACCCAGGCGTCCCAGAACTTGATCAATGCTACCTTGACCTTGGACAACGAGTCGTATACATCGAGCCTCTTGGCAGTCGCCGGCGTAAACAGTAAGATGATCCATAAACTCTTGCCATGTGGAGGGAAAGATCCAGGACGAAATAACGCTTTGCTTGTTTTTGCTTCAGGAGCCCTGCTTCGTTTTTGTTCGCTCTTTTATTCATTCAGCCTTTTGTCGATTGTCGCACTAACACTTATTGTGATTCAACGTATGATACAGTTTTTAATACAAAAATCCAATCGTTATTTTTAGATTGTTACGACAGTGTTTAATTTGTGCTTGCAAAGGGTTTTCGGAATATTAGTCGTTAAATATCAATTTATATGTCTGCTCCTATAGCAAATTTGTTATCAGTAAAACTGCAACTGACAGAAGTGCTGTATGATATATGATTGTTTCGATTCCTTAATAATTCATACGCGTTTCAATGATTAAATAATATGACAGTGACTGTTATATTTAGATGTATATGTTTACTTTGTTTACATTCGCAGTTGATACCACGAAACCCGAGAATGAACTCAAATGTGATATCTTTCTAAGTGATCGAGGCCAGTGTGATAACAATTACGCATGCGTGGTGGTGGATGGACAGCCTTCCTGCGAGTGAGTAGACAGTCAGTTAAACCTATTCACACTTTTCCTGGGCAAGCTTAGCCGACCTAAGCCATGACCAGAACACAGTACACATACGATTCGTACTTATTCCTACTTCTCAGAGATAGGGAGAGAATGGCTGTAATAATTGACGATGGTTCGTACTTTTCCTACTTGAATCAGTGGTATGAAGAGAATGGCCGTAACAATTGACTGTCCAGCGCTCTACACACTGAGCTGGCCGTGCCCGGCTACATTGTCTTACTCTATGTGGTGAAAGAAATCAAGGTACCAGTAATTCTTGATATGTTGTAATGAAGTACAAAAAGTAAATGGTTAACTGTGTGCGAGTACATTATGCGTCATCCTGGGAATATTAACTGTGTGTGAGAGAAAAGTCGACTACATGCTGTGTAGTAAAACAGTAGTTAACTGAAAAAAGCTGCAAATCACAATACGGTCATTTCACTGTATGTCGATTGAAAGAAATATTTATCATATTGACTACGTTTAGGAAATGTGTTTAGAATGTACAATGTCACATATAAATATGCCTCACATTTACACATAAGTTGTATCAGTCCAATCATGTAAAACAATAAGATCTGAAAATGAAATTAAAACATATCCTGTTTATGTTTGTGTTGCATATTCGAGATATATTCACATGTGATTTCCTCAGTGAAATCAATTACGCATGCTATTGTTATTTTTACACAGTAGATTCATTGTTTTAGTCTTGCTTCTTGTTACTTAATCTAGAATAAACTCGTGTGTGTTCAGACATAAGTAATGCAAAATGGAAATTCCATTAGTATATTATTTTTTATCACAAATGGCTCGTAATGACTATATGTCCATATTGACTCCACTAAAATCAGATGAGTGCGCTGTTATAAACATATCGTAAGTATAGTATATGTTATTGCGTTTGCTATCAGGCCTGTCAAAACGGACGATGATCTAGGCCTGGTGCTCGGTCTTGGCATCGGCATTCCGCTGTTTCTGATGGCGTGTCTCGTTGTGGCTGTTATGATCATCTACGCAGTAAGGAACCGAAGCAGGAAGTTTGCAACTGAAGATTACGAAAGGTAAGGGCCACTGGACTGTAATTGCATACTTTCACAAAATGCATATTATATCAAACGCTTAACTGCAATGGTATTCCTGCACATTGTTGTTATGTTATTGCACATATATTTTTTTTCTAAACATGTATAAGATGTACACAAAAGCAGAGCATCTTGATTGTATATGAAGTTGATTATACTTTTTAAATTAAATATCTTGTAATTTCTTGGAAATCATTTGTCATTTTTGTTTATGAAATAGTTAATTATTTGGAAACAAATTCATAACGGATACCCCAGTAATGGTAAGGCAAAATAGTGCACACATTGGAATAATAAGGACAAATGACTTTCCCTACTATAAGTTATGTATTAAACCCATACGCAAAGTTATAATTCAACGTCTTGTTATATTATTTCACAGGGACTCGTTCAACAATGGGTTCTTCACGCGCGGCATGCCGGTAAAAATCGACACGTGGGGACGGAACGACCCACTGTACAAGCAACACAGCCGCCACTGGGACTCCTCCTCCACGTCCACTGCCTCTGACGAAGACCGAAAGAGGCGCCGACATAATAGGGACTATGATTACGCACCACAGGAACGCAATGGTACGTGACGATAAACTGTGATTGTTTTGAGTAAAGTACCTGAATGCATGAACACTATAGTACATGACGAATACCTGAAGATCTTGAGCGCACATACCAATTAGGCCGGAACGCTATATAACGTTACGATTGTCTATGATTTGTTTGAACGAAGTTACTCGTTATGCAGCTGCGACATTCTTAACAGTAACAGTGCTGTTAATTCAGTATCTGAGTATGCACCTTGGCGACGATACTGTAAGTGAGGGTCAAGTGATCATGTTTTAAGCAAAGTAACTGATATGGAGCCTAGGGACGCTATAGTACCTTATAGTTTCCTATGTTGTTTTACGCGCAGTAACTGATTGTGTTTGAACGCTAAAGTACGTAACGATCACCTGTATGTTTTGTTTGTACGTAATAACTGGTTATGCATGGAAATTAAAGTACGTAACGATCATTTGCTGTTGTATATGTAAAAAGTTAATTTTTGTTGGCACAGACACGTTATTGTTGTACAATAATTTAAACAATGCAGAAATCGTGTGCTTGGTACTATATGTAATATTTTGTGTTGTTTCGTTTCAGTTTACGATAACCAGCCATCAAATTTCTCCTGGGACTTCTTATATAATTATATTGGCCCGAACGAACGAGTAAGTCTGGTTTTATGGTTACATCTGTATATCTCATATATCTGAAGGATCTAAGAGACACATATATAGAGAGGATATTTGTTCGTTTTCGGTGTGGTAACCCATTAAATCGTCACTGGAAAAGGTGAAATGTAATATTTTCTTGAGAGCTTGCCCGAGTGAAAATATGTAAACTGTGTCCCTTCCCAGTGATAATATAACGTTAAGCACACCGAAACCATACAGATTTTCTGGTTATTTTATGCTGTGGGGTATTTTTTTACATTTAAAAAAAGTAGTCTAGCACAGTGAGTGATATGAGAATTTATCTCACTGATATTTTTCTATACTTCACTACTTAGCATAAAATAAAAGAGTGTATCTAAATCAGGGTAAATATTGATATAAATATTCAAGAACTATAAAAACAATAAAATACGTAATTAATATACATCTGATTATGTTTGTATAGCTACGGATCAAAATAAAAGCAAAATTGATTAGAATCATATCCGAGATCATATTCAAGTAATTTCTTAAATGCATTGTATACATATACGAGGGATGTTCAAAAATAATGTAGATTGTTTTCATATTTTTAGACATATAATTATTTCATTGAAAAAAAGTACATTAAAATATTCTGGAATATATATTGCATCAATTTACACAATTTCAGCGATTGATTACTCTTCTCTGTTAAAAATGGCAGGCATTTAGAATGAGTCACTATAGGCAACCCGGAGCACGTCAATTGGAATTCAATGACGATGTTAACGTCATTTGCTTCATGGAAGATTTGGCTCGAAGGAAATGTTCTTGTTTCAATATGATTATTTCACTTTAATTCAATATTTTCGGATATTGTAATTACACTATCTTATCATGATTCTTGTGTTGGGATCTCCGTTAAGAGGCCTTTCTCATCATGGTCTTAAGCCAATATGATAACCAGTCTCGCATATACTTGTACAAAGCGCTTTATGGCGTTTTGAATACCAATATATAACATATATTTTAAAACATTCTGCATTTTAAGTATGTCTGATTGCATGACACATTTAGCATATAAACGTATATAATGTTAACATTTGTATACATTATTTTACTGAATCAAGAAAGGAAATACCCTTTAGAAATATTTACAATAAAGTAATCTTTACGTCTTATTTTAAATCAGCATGGTCACTTAAAATTCAGATAATGGTGTAATTTGTCATTGACATTTTCTACTTATTTCTTACTTATCAACACGCATTAATCATGGGGAAATAAACCAAGCAAGACATTTCACATAGCTACCTGACCGTTGACTGTCCGTGCTGATCAAGCTTATTTAAGCTGACGTCGTCATTGTCGCGTCTTTTTTCTATATCCATTCATGTCTCAATGCTTACAATCCCATCTGAAAATCGTATAGCACTATGTGAAAACACGTAAACCGTTTAAAAACTGTATTCTTTGCGCCTTGTTGATACAATCAAATGTCTGCATTAATGATTTACACATATCGTTACTTGATTTCATTACCACCCGAATTAAGAGTTGATCTCACAATTACATTGTTTCTTAATAGACGTTGTGCATCACCATCATATCAATATTGTTTTTATTAATAGGCAATCTTAAAATGAAGCCAACTTTTGGTATGATGTCAATGTATGTTTGTCTTATATTATACCAACATGTTTATACTTATTTCGTACATAATTTACGATCTATTTACTTGTTGTAATGCAAATAAATGGCGGGCTCCGCTCAACGGTTACCATGGTTATATTATCAAATAGATCAGGTGCGTATCAAATTAATATCACAATATTACTTATTAAACATGTTGTATTTGAATCCCGTTTCATTTTTATATAGGTTTTATTCAATTAAATTTATTTAGTTGTATACAATATAAAAAGTCTACGTAATTTTTGAACATCCCTCGTATTAAGAAAGATGCAGAATACAAAATATATTTTTGTTAACAGTAACTAAATGTGTGGTCATTTATTAATTGCAATGTAATAGATTGCCATTGCAAGAAAAAAAAGCATACCCTAACATCGGTTACTGACGCGAAATAGACTTGATTGCTTATTTATTGTCGTCATTCCTTGCTGTCTTCGGCTAACGAAGTATAAATATATTTAACTATGAAAGTTTTTTGTGTGATTTTGATATCAGTATGACACCAAGTAACTAATAATAAAATGTAATGTCGGTACATAAAGCAAACTATTTCTCTTAACTTAAACAGCTAATGTTTTTTCTGTATGATTTCAGTATCACATACAGAGACCACAAACTGATAGTAGACCACATCCTGCATACGACGTAGATGTCGTAAGTATACAACTACTACTGTAAGTTGGGTGATGCACATTTACTAGTAAATTGAACACAAACGACCCAATGTTTACAACCTATTTCTGGCCTCCGACTAAGCCAGTACTATTGTATGAGTTTCCGAAAAAAACTCAGTCAGAACACTGGCGTTCATGACTGATGAAAGATGTTGGTAAGGTTTCTACATCAATTCTAAAAGTTTTGTGTGGAAAACAATACAGAGCTCGCGCGAGTGTTATGGAGCCGATACCCAGACATCTTGCCCAGAAATGGATTTGGACCTTGCGCTAAGACAGCAAATGATATTTATGAATATATCTTTAATTTATGGTTCAAACGAAATATTCGACACATATTCACAATTGATTTCTTAATTGAATAATTTGTTTTCTTAACAGACCGAGTACAACATACATTTGGCTTTGTAACGATGATTTCGGCATTTCGTTAAATTGCAGTTGGTTTCTGTATGAGTACTTCCAAGAGCTATTTTGTGCACACACTTGATTCGTTTTGATATTATACGGATATATGTCTCTGGACAAATTTCACAAATATACAGTGAACGAATATGATGCGACACAATGAAGGATTCGATTAGCATCGAGTATAAATTGATGCTCTTGTACTAGGGTATGACCTATACCACAAGCGCATTCTATTCTTCAAATTATCTTACAATGTGTATATGCGTTGCAGGGCACCAAGATGTGATCAAATATCTACAAAATGTAAGTGCTTTGTTGTCAACACATTGTACACGATAAAATAAAGACGTTTCCATATTAATAAGGCGCGTTGTGGGAAAACCAGACTTAATGCATGTGCGTAAATTGTCATGCTAATCCGGGACGGCACTTTCCGCTTTTATTGTATTGTCTGTTTCAAGCAGATCTCTTCTAAACATAAATCCACTGTAGGCGGAAAGTGCCGTCCTGGATTAGCCTTTGCGGGCTGCACAGGATAATCCGGGACGACACTTTTCGCACATGCATTAAGCACGGTTTTCTCACGACGCCCCTCATTTATATTTGTATAATTCAACTAATAGCGTATAGGACAGGATAACTCAGATTATACGTAAATGCAATTAGTTGTGTTTTAAATATTATACATGTATGTGCTTGATTAGTTTTTTCTACCTTTTTAACCAACACGTCATTTTCAATCAATAAGTGCCCATAGTTTTAAATCATATGCTTTAAAACATGTACATACTTGTATTGGCCTGTTTTTAATGGGAAGCTACTGATTCCGTTGGTAAATACTTTTGAGCAAACTTGTATAGATTAACTAAATTCCGTTTTAGTATGTTAATCCATCTTTTCATCTGTAATACAAATGTTGCATATGAAACGATTCTTTTGTGCATTATTTTTTATTACTAAATTGTAGAAACTTTCGATAGAGAGCTGTTTATCGGTTAATGAGCAACGATTTGGAGATCTGATTCGTATGACTTGAAGCACGAAGGCGTTAGACTAATTGTTTTGATATCCAGAATCAAAACGACAAATCGGTGTTCATTAGCAGATAAACAACGATCATGCAAAATCGTTTCGATTCTAACATGATCTAAACATATTTTCTGCAATTTCAATGCGGACTATACTCTACAGCCTCGGAACTATTTTCTTTGGGTTGGATATTGGTAGTTAATCAACGGCGAATTTTGTTTTTGTTTAAAAAATCTCTCAGCGAGCCACGAAATGCTTATATTTAAAAGGTTGTTTTTTAATGGATGATTTGGTCTTTTGCAGAGTTATAAATTGTGACAGACATCTGATATGCTGCCAAACAAAACGTCTTCCAAAGAAGTGGATCGTCATTTGAAGGTTCCTACCGTGAAATGATATTTCATAAGCGCTGACTTACATCTGTGTTCAATATATTGATTTGTGAATCAAACAGAAAATGCAGAAATAAATCATTGCGTATTAGCACATCTGAACAAGATCCCGAAAGACATTCGACGCTTTTTGCAGTGTAACTACTACAACTATTGCGTACACATTTAGTAACAATATTTGTTATATATAGTAGCAGTATATTGTATTTATACATAATATATTCCTTTCAAGATTAACATGCCCTCGTTTTCTTAATATCACAATCATGGTGCTCAATATGTGTACATATAAAACATATAAACATAGTGCCCCACTTATGTTTGCAAAATATTTTATTACATCATTACTTCATCTCAAATATATTGCGTGAAATGTACATAGGTGAATAAACCGTCTGGGGTTATGTAAAGTTGCACATGTTTGATGGAAACATTATTCTTTGATAATGCATTAATGGAGCACATTGCAGTCATGACAAACTGTGATATTTGATTATGCATTTAACTCACTAAACTTGATTATCTACTCCAATATGGCTTATCATGAAGCAAGATGATTTATGTTTAAGCAAGAATTAATTTGAAATTGTGCATCGTCATACTTAATTGTATCATATAGAAAAATCATTCGCAATAAGGTTTTATCTCTAATAGTGCTCTTATATTATAATGTATAAATGATATTGATATCACGCATAATAAATCAAACAAAAAATAATGAAATTGGAATGCGTGTGAAAGTGGACGAAAATCAAATGATATTGAATGATATTTTATCATTGACAAAAGTCACCGTCTGTGTGTTTGTTCTTCACATCCGTACGTTTCGCGTGTTTTGTTGTACAAGTTAAAATCTCTTGCTTGTGATTCATCTGCTCACTTAAAAGATAAAATACATGTACTTTAAGTCGTATTTTATTTTTGCGAGAATGCATAATTGTTCGAAACACAATTAACCGTGGTGTGAATTTGTTATGATTCGATACTGATTGTGTGCTTTAATATGTAATCGGTCTCCATTTTGGTGCTATGGATCTAGAGGTACGCACATTGTATATATATATTGTATTCATCTCTACTTTGATCATAGTGAACAATCAGTAATTGGTGCGTGCGTATATCCATGTGTGTGTCGTTATGTATACGTTTTGTTTTCGATGTATCTGCACCGTAACCTACTATGGGAAACTGGTAAATTTACCCTCATTATTAACATATCAACCTTTTATAGTTCAAAATCACCTGTATTGTGAAGTTGTTAAGAGAAGTGCAGGTTTTAATATTGGAAAATTAGTCTAAACTTTATTATGTTGTTCTTGTACATAAACACTTTGTTACATGTTTTTATATATTATTTGTGAATCTGTGTTTGGTTCAATACTCATGTTCCTAAAAACATAATTATGTATACATTAATATAACACTTTATATTTTAATAAAAGCGAAGATAAATACTTCATCGTTGGTATTTTGTTCTTGAGAAATTGTATACAACACAATCATCTCATAAATTGCGCACACATATATCTATACGCACATAACTAAAGTGGACCATGCACAATCAACTCTTCGTTAATTATTTTTATTTAATACAGTTTACACCATTCGTGTTATACTGCTGGCCGGTAGCACATGGTCCAATTGCTTGCGTGTTTGCGCTTATCAGCAAACACACGACATGAAATGCATTCGCTGAAGAACTATAATTTGAAGAAAATCAAGAACGGTGACATGTGTTGCAGCTTAAAGCTTTCTATATTTGACGGTCGTGCGACCTTTTGAATTGTTTAAGGAAGGACGGACAGTTCTAACGGCAATTGCAGATGATATCATGAGCACGAAACTATGATAGAACACAAAAGAAGTACTCATTACGTTATCCAATATTCGAAGACATTACAAACACGGACGTTAGTGATACTACACAATACTATTTAAGACACATCCACTGCCAAATATTATTGACAATCTATTAAAAATTCCGCTAATTTCTAATGTTCCTGAATAGATTGCATCAATATTTTCACTAATGTCCACATGCGGCACTCTTTGATTGCCAATTTGATACATTGAATAGATTCATTGAAACTGTAGTGTCTATGGGCCGCTTAAAAGACTTGTTCTTCGATTTTAAAAACAACAACAAACATGTCATTACACTTCTGAAACTAAAAAGCTTTTGGATTGAATAAATGTAACACACAAAAAGAGAAACATGGCGTTTTAACCGGGACTCAACCATAAGACCTCCGAGTAATAAATGTGTTTCCACTCATCCAGATGGATTATCGCACGGTTTTTACACGTTTTAACATTAGGAAAATGAAGCACACGTTTTGCAAAAAAAGTATAAGAAAAGAACTGAAGTGTTTTGCTTATTCAATCATTTCGCGTAGGAAGAGCTTCATAATTTATTTATTTATTCTTATGATGTCATGTTTACTCTTTGATTTTTCATAAAAGTACACGTTGTTTCCAATATAATCCTGTGATTTGAACTACTGGACTACTTAGAACATGCTGTAATACCAAATCCGTTCAAGATTTACAAGCCTGAAGACATGGACGTAAAAAATAGGCCACTACGCCACGTTTGTCGTAAAAAGGGCTTTGAATTAATGTTCATCACCATTTTGAGCCTATAATGTTGCGTATGCAGATGAAAACCATAAATATGGCAATGTCCATTGTCTAAGAGTCCAGTGTTTAAAAGGGAGACATGCTTATTATAATAGCAAGTATCTATATCTTAACATAATTCGAGATAAGAATGGCCATGTGAATGAAAAAAAATAGGTCCGTGTTAAGTTAATTCAGCATTGACAAAATACGACATACTTTTATTGCATGTGTATTAAATATTTCGATTTAGTACTTCACACAGAA
Source organism: Congeria kusceri (assembly GCA_027627225.1). Classification (NCBI taxonomy): domain Eukaryota; kingdom Metazoa; phylum Mollusca; class Bivalvia; order Myida; family Dreissenidae; genus Congeria; species Congeria kusceri. The sequence goes on from CM051030.1 coordinate 59,723,945, forward strand.
AAAGGCCGAAACAATATGTTAACAACACCATGCGTAACAGACATACAATCATAAGTAACAAAGTGTTTACAATGGCTAAGTGATTATAACACTGAACCATGACTTTTTTTTTGCTGAACCCATTCAAGGGTTTGTTGTACTGTCAACATGTTTATTGTCAACGGAAAAGATAGTACAAGATCCGTAATTTGTTTTTAAATACTCCTGAAGAATCGATAAGCAAACTGTACTGTAAAAGTACGCTAGATTATTTTTTATTAAGGTACTGTCACAGAACGCTGGATTTATTAAGGTAAATGTAAAAAACAAGCAATCCTAACAAAAATTTCGTTAGCGTCATTCGTCATTTTCTCCACTTAAAATGTAGGTCTCTTTAAAAAAAATAAATGAAACGAATATAGGTTACGCAACTTCTTAGAAAGTTAATCTCACTTGAAGTTAGTCACCAATAAAACACAGAATTGCATGCGCTGTTTCGACAAAAATGCACTGGACGCTTATCCATAAACTGCTGAATATTGAAATTTCAAGTACTTCATGGAAACAGGAGGGCCAAAATGGCCCTAGGTCGCTCATCTGAGTCTAGGGCATCCCAGTTTTGACCCCAATGGCATCATTTGAACAAGCTTTGTAGAAGACCAGTATGCAATGTTACATACCAAATATGAAACCACTGGGCCTTGCGATTTCAGAGGAGAAGATTCTTGAAGTAATTTTACTATTTACGTCTATACAAACAATGTGACCACCGGGACGTGGCCAGTTTTGACCCCATGGCATCATTTGAAGAATCTTTGTAGAGGACCCCTATACATTGTTACCAACCAAATAACAAACCTCTGGGACTTGCTGTTTCAGAGAAGAACATTTTCAAAGTCATTTAGCTATTTAAGTCTATATAAAGCATGTGACCACCGGGGCGTGGCCAGTTTTTACCCCAGGGGCATCATTTGAACAATCTGTGTACAGGACTACTATGCAATGTTACATACCAAATACGAAACCTCTGGGCCTAACGGTTTCAGAGGAGACGATTTTTGCAGTAATTTTGCTATTTAAGTCTATATAAACAAGGTGACCCCCGGGGCGTGGCCAGGTTTTATGAAACCACTAGGCCTTGCGGTTTCAGAGGAGAAGATTTTTTAATTAATTTTGCTATTTAGGCCTATATAAACAATGTGATCCCCGGGGCGTGGCCAGTTTTGACGTTGTGCTCAGGTGAGCTAAAAACATTTAAACTAGTGTCCGTTATGTAAAATCGCTCTTTTAAGAGAAAGAAAAAAAACGAGTATTTGGCATAGGGCTTACTACCGGAGGATTCCTGACTATTTAAACGTTTCCAGGTATCTTTAATAAAATTTGCAACTTTAACATGTTTAATAATTACAACTTTTTGCATTTTTTTTGCAACATTCTGATGGGATAATCCGCCCAGGTGACCTGTCATTCATATCCGATGAGTTGGCTGCGTATGCAAATTACCTCTTTATTATTCATGACCGTACTTCTTTTTCATTCTCTATTTGCAAAATGACGTCGTTGCTTTGCGCGAACCTATACGATGTTTGCCTTAATGTGCTATTTGCGAAATGACGTCAATGTTTTGCGCGAACGTTTACGATGTATAAACCATCGTTCGTACACAAAAGGACCGATTTATTGGTTGCCGGTGTTGCAGACAATGAATTTGCTAACGCGTATTGGGAAATTTGAATTGTTTTTACCAGAAAGTCAACTCCAAAATGATCCTCAGAGATTTGAAATGTCTGACGAGATATTCGAAATGCCTTTCGACGAAAATGAAACCGAAACTAAAACGGCGATTCCTACGTCTGAGGCTACACGTGAGTTTCGGCCCTTAGACATTCAAAAGTAAAGTTTATTCCCACGTTTGGTTGTAATTATAAGAATTGAATAGTTTTTTCTTCATCTTATCGGTGTATGAACTGTCGTTAAACTTACGCCCAATGAATGCATAAACGCCGTATGCAAATTAGGCGTAATGTTACCGACAGTTCATACACCAATGAAATGCAGAAATATACTATTATATTCTTAATTTGATATAAATTTACTTAATGATAATCTGCAGTTTACTGTATATTGTATATCTCCAAAATGAAAGCAATTAGTAGCCATCCATCGTCATGTATATGCCAGGATTGCGATGAAATCGCCTTTTGAAGAGCGTGACTAGTCACACTAGCTGAGTGTTGGTCTTTTCGAACAGATATGCGCAATGTAATATTCTATCAAGTGATTTTTAATTTACATCACTGAGGTACATATGAGTCATGTCGTGGGAAAACCAGGTTTAATGCAATGCGTAAAGTGTCGTCCCACATCAGCCTGTGCGGAGTGCACAGGCGGATCCCAGTGCGGAGGGCACAGGCGGTCTCAGTGCGGAGTGCAAAGGCGGATCCCAGTGCGGAGTTCACAGGCGGATCCCAGTGCGGAGGGCACAGGCGGATCCCAGTGCGGAGTGCACAGGCTGATCAGTGACAACACTTTACACTCTGCAATAAGCCCTGTTTTCCCACGACATGCCTGATATGTACTTTTAATGTTTAAGTTAAACAATGAATTAATATTTAATAAATTAGTTTTCTCATTTCTTAATAGATTTTTATTGCATATCATTTACAGTTTACAATTATTTTCAAGGCTTAAGTTGATCTAAAATTTCCTTCGTGTAAAATGTTGTTCAGTTAGTATTAAGATTGGCGACTTACTCATTTTATTACAAAATGTGACATGAGCATTTATATCGCTCTCAAAAGCAATCTATCAGAAACATCTGCGAAGTTTGACAACAGATTGGAGGAGAGAAATACAATTTTCAAACGCGGTAGTATATATTTGTTTATGCACTTTTGTTAAGAACACACAGTCAAGCTATTCAATAAAAAGAGCTTGTATAAATCTGTTGCACTTACTCACATACACAATAGCCAACTATTTGATCAAATAGACTCAACAGTTATTATGCTAATTTACTCATATGTACATTATATACTCTTCTGCTGGCTTAATTACTAATTCAATTTGAACTAATTAACTTTTTTTTAAATATACATTTGTCTGTCTGTTTTACCATAGATACTTGTCTGTTAGTGTACATATCTTTATATTTATAAGTGTTAAATACAGACTCATTGAGTCGGATGTTACTTGTTTCACAAAAGCAAGCGAATTACTCACTCAGTCACATAGTCACTCGCTTGCTCGCATACTGCCTGACATATCGATAGTTTGACTGACGGATTGACTGACTGACTGACTAACGGACTGACTGACTCCCTCCCTCCCTCCCTCCCTCCCTCCCTTCCTCCCTCCGTCCCTCCCTCCCTCCCTCCCTCGGACTAAGTACCACCGTAACAGAACATAATATGTCCTATGGAGATATTATCTTCAATTTAGGACTTAGTTTCTCCTAATTATGAGATAATGGAATACAAATATAATGTAGACTGTGACACAAGGACGCTTCCATAGAAATTGAACACTGGTCCCCATCATTCCTTTTTTAGAAATGTAACGGTACGTTTTTTACCATAACCGTTTGCAACGAATATTCTTGTGCTAAAGTCAAGGCGATGTATTTGAATCTTTTAAAAACATGTCAATATTAAATTATATGAATAAGCAATGGACGTTTGTTGTAAAGAACATATTAAGACAGGAGAATAGAATAATACTTGATCACAATTAAAACGCAATGACACGAGTATAATGCTGTTGAATCAATAAGTAATCTCAGTCGCATCATGTATTGCTTCATGTACACTTAATTTATTATAAATTGTCGTCTTCCGTATTTGGTAGTGTTGATAGTATCCACATACTTACTCATTTGTTAGCGAGGTTTTCATGATGGTCGTGTCCGGACTTCATATGTATCCATACACTTAAAGCTTTAAAACTTCCTTCCGGTATCACGACCTAATTGAGCAATGCACAGTTAGATAAAGGGACACTATTAAATGGTATTTATGATAACTTGCAGAAAACATATATTGAAATTGGTTTTGGATTTATCTTATTAACGACATTGCATATTGATTATTGTGTATGTATACCGCGGTGTTTACTTTATCTAGTTTTGAATACATGGATGACATCTTACCATGCGAATACATATTAAAACTATAAACGTCAGGCGTGTCTAGTGACAAGAAAGTTAAAAAGTGATATTCTTCCACGTGCATCTTATCGGACTTTGGATTTGTTACTCAGTCTGCATATGTCAGGTCAGCAGTGAAAGTAAGTGTACCAGTTGTTATATATTGATCCGTCAATAACAGATGGAACATAATAATAAACACATACTTGGATACTGTGTTAGAGTGTTACATGATTGTTAATTGAGTACGTATGCAATGGCCTAAGCCGTGCCGGTCTGTGCATAAATCATGGTTATGATGAACAACATATAAACCGTATAATGTTAACAGAACATTTTCTACTAGAACACATAGCAATCGTTGTTTGGTTTGTAGCGTAATACAATACATAACACATTTCATGATGGTCATAACTTTTATTTTATAAATGTTTGTTTGCATAAACAGTTCCTAAAATTCTTAATGTTGATTTCTTAAACTTTCAAAAGAGTTGGAACTTTCAAAAACGCTGTCTAATAGTTACATCAACACTTTAACTGATTTAACATGCGACACTTTCAATCGTTAGCTGCCGTACGTAGCTAGCTCTTACATGATTTCATTATGGTTCTGAACTAACTCTCTTACTGGACTCCTAAACTCAATATATGTATTCGTTTCAGCAAGACGGCTGAGTCCCTCAATTAGACTAATGAAGGTGCACAAACAAATAGTTTTATGTAACATAAACGAACATTTTGACCCCCAGTTAGTTAAATAATAATATTTTTATAGTTCCCTAATAGGCTTAAGTTGTTAATGGCGAAGTTTAGGACTAACCAATGTTTTGGAGTTTACAATATGTGATTACGTAACAGTTTTAGGCAACGTATAAAGGTGTTGGTATGTTTGTATTGCAGCGTGTGGAGTCCTTAGCGGCGAATATGAAAGCAACCGTTACCGTATCGATTTGCAACCTAGTGACTTTCTTTGAAAGAACGAGAATGCTATCATACGTTGGTTAATTGTAAGGAAAAGTGGTTTGTTACCGATCGAAGATGAAATAAAAAATCTATATATTATTTAGAATAAGTTTACATTGTACATAAATGTTCTCAATTCTACTACAAATGGGACATATCACCTTGACTGCTATCTACCGACCCGAGACCAAATGTTTATCGGGCTTCTAACAGTTTGGGTGTTCAAAGACCTGTTGTGGTTCCCACAACAACATTTGGTAACGTACACGATTTTATTTTTATTTATGTTTTCATGCACATGAAATAAGATGTATAATTGGCAAAAAAACGAAACAATCTTGTTATATTCATTTCGTAAGAAATAAGACAGGGATGCCATAACAAACGGTCCGTAATCAGAAATAATTACAATTAATATATGTATGTTTTATTTAAAAATATATCAATGATAATATGGACTATGTTTATGTTGTTGATAAAACCATCGTGAAATATGTAAACTTCTTACACATGAGGTTACTAGAAACAAATTCTACTTTGATTTAGCACCAACAAAACCAGTTCAGTCAACAGGCCAAAATTCACCGGGATCAGCCGATGTGGATTCCGCAACTGCGTCAACACAAGTGATGACCGGAACTACTATCAGCATAGTCAGCGTATGCCCCCTGCTCATCACAATTATTATTGCTGCCACAGTCCTGCGTATTATGAGGAAACACATGAAAAAGAGAGGTAATGTAACGTACTTATGTTCTAAAAGCCCATTGTCTACACATTGGGCATTTGATCATAACATTTAAATGTGTACATTTGTTTAAAGACATTATGAGGCTTAAATACTTTCATTGTTTTTCGTATAAGGAAAGGAATAACAACAAACGTCAACATAGTAGATCTCTAAAAATAATAGTCAAAACTTCATTTCATGAATATATTTAAATCGCCGCGACGATGCGAGATTTGGGCGATAATTATCGCTGTGTACAATGTCATAGACACGCGAAATTTGGACGATAACTATCGCCAAAATTTAATGTGACTTTTAAATTTCTCAGTATAAGATGTGCAGGAAATAAAAGGAAAACGTTTCATCGTCGCATCGTCGCTGTCTAGTACAGGGCTCAATTTAATTGGTTGAAAGATACCGTACCAGTGTCTTGGACATAAGTAAATAAACAGATATACGATAATACATAAAGCAATAACACTTACAGAGGTCGATATAATTTGTGTCATGAATATTGAAACATCTATGAAATGTACTAATATGTACTTTATGTGTTACTTTTTTTAAGTGATTATCAGATGATAGCAAATAGGAAAGGTTCTAACTATTCATGTTATTTCAAACTGTAGTTTAAAATTGAACAATATATGCATTCTTAAATATGCCAAAACTAATAAAATGTTTAAAAAAATATATTTACTAAAGAAAGCTCTGTGTTACTTTCAGCGTCCTCCAGACTTATTAACCAAGAAGACACGACAGTTCAGTAAGTAACATAACTTTGAGAGTTGTATATACATTCTTTATAATAAAGTGGTAATAAATAAGAGCTATCCATTGTTCAATTACTGATATTGACCGAATTTAAGAGGTTGTCAATCGCCTTCCTCGTCATTCATTATTATGTTATATACACAACGAAGGACCAACACCCAGTTGAACATTTAATCTTTCAATAAGTGTAAATTACTCATTTTGGACTGTCACAAAGCATTTGATAAAAGACCTTAGTAGGTTATACTGATATCTTGATATATCCATAGTATTGGCATGCTAGCTCATAACAAAGGCAAAAATTAGGTCAACTCATTTGGACTGTCACAAAGCATTTGATAAAATACCTTAGTAGGTTATACTGATATCTTGATATATCCATAGTATTGGCATGCTAGCTCATAACAAAGGCACCAATTAGGTCAACTTAATCAATGATACATTTTACACATTATGTTTTTGCATTTTAAAATAATAATACAGTTTTTAAATTATGGTTGTTATTTAATCATGTTAACAGATACAATAAATATTTATATGATATAAAAAGCCACATTCCAATCTATATTTCGTTGCTTTCAGTCACCAACAAAGTGACGACATGGATAGGTTAAGTTTTATTACAGAAAGTACTACATGATCTTTGATGAGATTATTTGCCAGTATTGATATAACATTATGATATGCCATAGATGCATATTTAGCATATTGGTATATAATGCATGTGTTATAATGAAGCACAATTAAAAACCTATGTTAAACGCAATCACGTGATACGTATTACTTTTAGGATTTGAGGAATGATTATCTGCCTTCGAAACTTATCATATACTTGTAATTTATCAACACAGTCATTGTAATTTGCAATATTACTTGCAACATACAGTAGTCACAAGTTTAGTATGTTTTTATTTAAGCATCTGTTTACGATGAGATAGCTCTAGATATACACAAGAAATGTGCCAAAAAGTCTGCAAAATTAATTTCTATTAATATACATCGGAAACGACCCAGTCAGTGTCCATTGACTCCCCCAAACGATGCTCACCCACATGCTGTTAAACGTGTTGACGATGACTATGCAACCATCGGCCAAAATTCAGATTTAGAAACTTGCAGAAAAGGTAAAGACTGTGCAGTTATAAGTTCAGTTACAGGTGACACTAGTGCTGAATATTCCACTGTTGTTTCAAGTGGTTAATAGAATACTCTCAAGTTAAGAAGGATCGCTCTTCATCCAGTGGTCCAAAGGTATCAAAATTGCCAAGCAATTTATCAAGAGTTCTTGACAACAGTGAATACGTAGTTCAATTTCCTGGCATCAATTGTAACACAATTAACACGACATTGCCCAGAAATGATGTAGAATATCGTCAAAATGGACCAGCAAATTCTAACATTCCGGGGACGTTCAAAATTACAAGATCGCAAAAGAGAAAGGTAATCATGATATTATATTATGGAAATCATGTATTACTTTAATTATTTAAATTGATTCACCAATTTATTATGGGCTGCGACTCACAGAGACAAGCTTAAACGCAAGATGTGTACTTAGTTTATTATATTATATAAATATATTATTCGTATTATTACTGTAGAGCCGAGTAAAGGGCCGCGAGCTACAAATGCAGTATGCTGTGCTTGATCACAGTATCTCCGGAAGCCCCGAATGTGTTAGGGCGGACAGTTTGGTTGAAGACAAAAGCAAATGTCAGTACGTCACCATTGACTTTGATCGACAAGCGTTTGTTGCCCCGATACGTAAGGCACCGTCATCGTGGTACAAAAGAAAGAACAACCGATAATTCCTAAAGGCTTCATTGAGTTGCCAACATTCATATGAGGCGTGTCGTGGGAAAATCGGACTTAATGCATGTGCGTAAATTGTCGTCCCGGATCAGCCAATGCATTCTACACAGGCTAAACAAACTATTTGTTTGGAAGCTAAACATTGCAATGAACTGTCTTGACTTATTTTGTTTTAATGACAATTAATAAAGAATCTATAACAACGTTTTCACGCGGCCTTTAGAAATAGGAGGGTATTTGTTGATTTCAGTGTAAGATCGTAATTTATATAGCATTTCTTGCATATAACTAACTTGTCTGATTTTCAAAACATTCATTAACAGTGCTATGACTCCAACTTTACAGTGATATTCGAAAACAATGGTTGGAGAAAATAATATGATGCGTAATTTTGTGTATCTTATGTTTCCTGAAGAAAATATTACCACTCTAAACTGGAAAGGGTCTTTGCAAGTTTGCCGTGATAGTATATTTGGTAATCTATTATTCATGTGCAATGCCGTTAGCTCCTTGTTGATTACTTTTTATTCTCCCATAGACACAACAATTGTACAGAAAAAATAAAATGTGCTAATACAGCTACATCAAGAGTGAAGTTACATATGAATCGTCCACATATAAGTTTGAGCATAAGCGAGAAATGAAACAACTTGAGGCGAAAAAAATTCAATCATTTATTAAAATCAACGTTATTGTCACTGTTGGGGCTGTACAAAACTGTTCAAATGTGGCAAATTTCAGTAAGCGATTTATGTTAAAGTTTTAACATGAAAGAGTCGTAATTTGATGTTGAGTATGTGTTTTTTTAATGATTTATTTGATGGTGATGTTGATGATGTGTTGTTTTTTGCGATTCATGAGACCATTTGTATTTAAATGAGTGCTCTTTATTTGTATTATTGCACACATTTCGTGTGTTCACACTGATTAAATGAAGTAAATAATTTTCACTTTTATTAAAAACATAAAATTATATTGCTGCATAATATATGTTATAGTAACATGAGTATCAAAGGCAAACGGGCGTATATACAATACACACATACACATACACACACGTACGCACGCACGCACGCACGCACGCAGGCACGCACGCACACACACACTTACACACACACACACGCACACACACACACACACACGCACGCACGCACGCACGCACGCACGCACGCACGCACACACACACACACACACACACACACACACACACACACACACACACACACACACAATAAAATAATCATTATACCTGTGTAATGCATTTGAGATTAGATCTTTTTTCTTCATTTCCGAGTATAAGCCTATCATTGTTAACAATCTAGGTATATGGTTTAAAGGTGCAGTTTTACAGCTTTTGGCTGTGATAAATAATTTTCTTGAACTGACTTTTTCTTGTTCTATAATACACTTCTTGTTCATATTAAAGGTTAGAAAAAGCACATTCCTTGAGCAAAGTTAAACATTTGACACAAATCTGTAATTTTTGGAGAAGTCAGTTCTACCAGACTACCAGTAAAAATACCCTAGTAAATGTTTACACAAAAAAGTCATAATATATATTTAACTGTTTATGTTGTGCAACCAAAACAGCATAACAGAAAATGTTTCGATAGATTCTACACTGTATCTGTTGAGCACCATGGTTTTGATTTAAACACAACTTAAGGACCTGTTTATTTCGAAATGAATGCATAATGGATTAATATGCTATCTAGACAACATACCTAATAGTATTTACCGAAACCTTACACAATAATTATATAAGTTACTATGCAACATACGTCGAATGTTTTTCGGGATCTTAATTTCTTGCATAGCCAATAAGCACAGAGTTTTGTCTTGAATGGAGTCTATGGATTAACAGAAACTTATCATCCCTTAATTAAATGTATCACGAAGAGTTAATACTTACGGCTGGCGATAATTACCATTAAGATTTTAGCAGTTGGACTCAACAAATTATCATTAGTTTTACGTAAAGTGTTTAATGCGAATATATGTATATTTTATAGAGGTTGGATTACTACCTTTGGTTTTCTTAGTAATATGAGTTACGAATGAGTAACAACTAACGTAGAGGGCAATGTAGATGTCTGGTATTGTATTGTATGTTTCAGATAAACTATAATAATAATTGCTTTTTACTTTCGTTGTGTTTACATATTATGTCTCTGCATTTCCAGAAATTGTTTTGTGTAGATACGATACATTCGACGAGTGCACAATCAAACAGTATATTTAAGTATTTGTTTTATTTTTTATGTTAATATATATATATAAGATGTATAGTGTCACAAAAACACCACTTCTGGACCTATGTGTATATAAATCCTTTCACACGCAAGTGTAGTTAAATTGAATTTCATTCTCAATCAGGCAGCAGAGTGTTATAGGTAATTAATAGAAATTACGAAATAAGTTTACAATCAATAGAAGAGCGATATTCAGTATAACATATCTACTATTGCAAGATAAGTGATATTATATTATAGAAAAGCGCAAAACCAAGTCAAGAAATAAGGAACACAAATAAATGCTATATTAATATTTCCAACCAAAATAAATCATTAAACATAGTTAAAGTTTCGTCGAGTTTTCAACCTCGCGACGAAGATGCAGCTGTCTAACTGTCTGCGCAATCTGTTTTGTAAACAATATGTGTGCAAGATATACAAGCTCACAATTCTGATGTCCAGATGCAAAACATAAAATAGTTGAACCAAAGGTTAGGGCAGGAATGGAATATTTGAATGATTTAATTATTAAACAAATGCACTTTCCAGTTATTGCCTGTTATCATAGGTATGTTGTATGAATCACTCCGTATTCTTCAAGACCCCTAGAGCTTGGCGAAAGAGATTCATACATGGCTTCCGGAGCAAGTTGTTTGGAACGGAAAAAATGTACACGCATTAGGGTTGTGAATGCTGGTGTACGATGGATACTTTTATTATGTTTGTGGGTTTAAATAAGAGATACGCCTTTTGACTAATGGCTATGCTTATTATGCAACTGCTAACTAACAAGTGACAGTGATCAGTGGTGAGCATGCAATACTATCCAATACGCGGGGCTTATCATGCACTTATAGCGTTTAAAAGGATGATTGCATATTGTAAAAACACGACAGCTTTCATAGCGAGAACAGTGTACATTATAGTATATTTATACATTTAAATTGTACATGCAACATTACTTACCTCTGCTGATTTTTGTGTTGCTCATTCGTATCGTCTGAAACACAATCAGATACATAACGTTCAGTTTGAATTACGTCCACACATGCATGCTGATTTATAATCTTCATTTGATTGGCTGAGTATTGCCTATAATGTACTGCCTCACAAATAATATTTCAACCAGGTCCATAATCGACATTAGAGTTTTATTCTTCACTAAATTCTGCGTATATAGCTGAACTTAATCTCGAACTCGCGTTTAAGCTGAAATTACGTGTAATTATGTCGACTATTTCCCTTCTGATTTTTTTACAATAACTTCCTGCAAATCCGTGTAATTGTAGGTTTTGCTAGACTTTGACTTCATCTCGCCAGCGTTATCATGACCACGTCTATGTTGAGGCGTAGCAATACATTGATCCCTGTCACAAATAGTAGCGTAGGTTTTATCATCACCTTCTGTGGGTTTGTCTTGTCTTAATAGAAAAAAAAGCAAAAACATTAATGTCAACACAACAGATATAAATAAAAAATGATATGTTATATAAAACGGCATGTAATTTATGCCAGACTGCCCTCGCTTGTATTTCGTGCGAGTTATCTGCAATAAATAGTAATTGGTGTGTCCTGCAGATAACATGATGCACAACAACACGCTGTCAATTTTAACAATAAATAATGCAAATGAATTGATTTAAATTGTTTAAACATGCTTAAAAATGTCAAACAATAATAAATACTAGTAAGTTACTAAATACAAAACATACCGTTGATCGTCATTATATAACCACTTATTAAGTACCTACAAAAGCTACAGGTGATCTTTACGTACTAAAGCATTTATGCATTGTCAGTTACAGCGCTCACAAAAACAAAGGTAACTATTAGGTGCTATAGCGCTCTAAGCTTTATAATTTATTGCGCTTAAAACAACAGGTCACAGTCACTTATAATAAAGGTGTTAAGGTGCGTAATCAGATATTGAACAACAAAGTAGCAGTATAGCAAGTTACTATGGTATTTCTTAAGGGTCATTATTTGCTTCGCACGTTCGACCTACATACAAGGGCGAACACGCGAGAACACAATACGTAAGAGAGAAATCACGATGACATGGGGCGGCAACACGATTCAACGTTGCGAAGACACGATGTGATGGCGCGAGAATACAATGCGATGACGCGAAATTAATATCGCGATCTCTTTCGTATCGTGTTATCGCTTGTTTGCATAAGTGCCTTATAGTTGTTTCAAACTATCGACCTATGGTCATACAAGCGCGAAAAAGCGGTAACAGGATAAGAAGAAGCGAAATCCCGATGCGACGTTGCGAGACACGATTCGACGTCGCGAGAATACAATGCGATGAAGCGAAATTAATATCGTGATCTCGCATCGTATTTTATCTCTTCTGTTCTCGCGTTTTCGCACTTGTTTATCCATAGGTCGAAAATGAGAAACAACGATTGTCCTAACGGAACACCGTATATTACGTTACTCAAAACCATCACACGCACTCGTTACTATGAAATACCAGTACTAGGGTACCGAAAATGAACTGGTTTGAACTGAATTTGCGGAATTAATGCTATTTTATTCCAATTATTCATTTTAAGAGAATAATTATGGAGACGAGTTAAAAATAATGCTCTCTCTTGTGTGATTCGTATAGTTATGATACATAAGAGGCACGAACAACAAAGGTCAATAAATTGTTTGTTGAAGAAAATAACGTGATTAAAATTATGATAAATATTACAGTCTAACCGCCTCTACCTTTCGTAATATTCAGTTGAGAACTTCCTTTGTCTGTTCTTGACTACGCAAATGATGATAACGGCCACAGCCAGACACGCAATCAGAAACAGCGGTATGCCGATGCCAAGACCGAGCGCCAGACCCTAATCATCGTCCGACTTGACAGACCTGAAAGCAAACGTACCGATAAGTACTCAACTGATTTTAATGAAGACATTTCCAATAAGATTTGCGCTTCGAGATAATAATTAGTAGCAACATTTTATAATTTTTAAAGAAAAAATTGTCATTTTGATTTTTTCGGTGTAGCTGTCGAACTCAAGTTTGACCTTTCTCTATATCCTATCAAAGGTTGCGAAAATGTTTGCCAGTAGTCCCGAATCAATAAATCCTATTGCATCGAAAAATAAGTAAATAATCGCACTACTTGTCAAACAGAAGGGGTGCAACATATGAAAATCTATAGACGATAAATTCAATTCAATTATTATAACTGTTGTCAAACCTAATAACAATAATACACAGTTTGCATGAAATAAGAGCTTTCATATTATAATACACAGATCGCATGAAATAAAAGTTTTCATATTATAATAGAAATACTCTTAAAATATTGCACAAGTTATGTGTATACAATAGAGCAAGAAACTTGTCATTTTGCAAAGATGTAAATCAATACAACTTTCGAATACCATCTCTATATTCGTACTGGATAAATAGCCGTATAGACGGCGAATATTTCTATGGCATATATTGACCTAATGCTCGCAAATGCATTATTCTGGACTTCAAGGTCACTGTCCGGTCGGTCTGCCTGAGCTATATATTATGCAACTGAAAGCGAAAGAATCTCGACATATTTATCGGTGTTGGCTTTTCTTTACATCACAAAGATACATCTATCCAGCACAAAATATTTTATTTTAAGAACATTAGAATGCGAGTGCATACTTCGTATAGAAATATACGAGTTAAACAATACCCGCAGTGCTGTATATGTATTTATATATGCCTTCTACGCATTAATTTCTGTGTCACTCTCTTTATCTTGAATATTATTTTAATCCTTAAGAAACTTACGAACCCACATATATATGTTTAATGTATTTAAAAACAACAACAATCAACTACCGTAAAATTCTATAATGATATGTTGGTAAGAGTATAGTATAATTTATTATGTGACCATACAGTGATGTTCGAGTCTAGTAAGTCATGCGACCGATACGGGAATTATTAGTGAAAAACAAAGACAAGGTAGTTACACATGTGTCAGATTTTAAATTTATCCAAGTAGAAAGTTCCATCTATTTTCTCTCTTTTCAAAATAACCGTAGAGGCCGAATATTATTTTTAACGATAATTTTTTTGTTTTTTAGTATGCCTACTATTTAATATGTTCAGAGATCCGCGAAGTAAGACACTAGCTATTTTGTCTACTGGTAACACAGAATAATATGGACGTGTTTTGAAGTGACAAAAAGACATCTGTGCTATCCAATAATCCTTCCAATATGTGCTACTTTGGTCTGACAAGAAAAATATTCAAATAAAAAGAAACAAGACCGAATATAGGCTGTACCCCCAAAACGTAGACAATATAAACAAGAATACCCCTCCCCCAATGCCACTTTGACCTCTAATTATGGCCTAAACATTTAACCAATGGGCAGACTCATAGGGAAACACGCTTTCTTGTATTGGCAAACATTTGTATATAGTGGTTTGAAAACCCATGCATTCATGGCCAAGTTATAAGTCCGAAAAAGGAAAAAGCCAATTTCGATTTTTACCATTCAAGTTTGATCTACAAGCCTGGTTTATGCCCGTTACCTGCCGTCTCATTTAAGCAAACATTTATGCGAAGTCATTAAAAGAAAAAAGGTACTATTGTAGTAAAGCAAACTGAAAAGTCAACTGTCAGATTTGTTTGAAAATTGACTGTTAAACTGATCTTTTACTTTCAGGGCTGTCAAAACGGACGATGATTTAGGTGTGATATTAGGTCTTGGCATCGGCATACCGCTGTTCCTGATCTCGTGTCTCGTTATGGCTGTTATCATCATCTACGCATTGAAGAACAGACAAAGGAAGTTCTCAACTGAAGAAAACGACAGGTAGAGACACTATTACTACATACTTTCTGACACATTTTACCCGTTGTTATGATAATGCACCTCACGTTATTTTTTTCTTGAAAGTATATACAAATCACACACACACAAGCAATTCAGTTTCATATTGAGTTGATTAGTCTTCTACATACTTATGTAAAATGTATTATGGGTATTATTAATTTTGTCTCATAATTTGAGAATGATATATAACTAATGTCAATGATATAAAGCTTACTTTATTGCACGCCAATTCATAATGGCTACTCTAGAGCAGGTTAATCAAAATACTTGATAGATGCATAACGTTTATAACACTAAAGACAAATGGCAATTAATGAATACCAGAAGTGCTTTCTAACACGCATGCGCGAGGTTAAAGTTCACCATGTGATAATGGCGCTCTTCAGGGACTCGATCCACCCGCGTGTGTTCTTCACGCGCGGCATACCGGTGAAGATCGACACGTGGGGTCGGAACGACCCTATGTACAAGCAGCACAGCCGCCAGTGGGACTCCTCTTCCACATCTACCTCCGACGACGACGACCGGAAGAGGCGCCGACATAGGGACTACGATTACGCACCACAGGAACGCTATGGTACGTGACGATCAACTATGACCTTTTTGAGTCTAGTAACTGAACGCTTGAACGCTACGTTCCCTACTAGTATTTCGAGCACAGTAACTGATTATGCACGAACGCTATATAACGTTGCTCTTCGTTATCGCAACGATACCGTTACATTTAACAACGTATTACGACGTTGTATTACTTGGCGTTGCGTGGAAGAACGCAGTACATAGCGCAGCTAAGCGTAACAATGAAGAGTGTGTTGCGTGGCGAATCGTAGTTTAACGTAGCGAATAACGCAGCATAACGTAGCAATTTACATTAGTCTCGTTCTGTTCACGTTATGCTACGTAAAGTGTACCACTTCGTATAAATACGTTGTGGTATAAGGTAACATGTTCAAAATTCAGATTTGTCGTAACGTTGAACTACGTACCTGTTAATCAGTGCCACGCTGAGGCGCGTTACAGCCACGTTGAACTAAGTACATGAGGCGCGTTACAGCCACGTTGAACTAAGTACATGCCAAGTTGCGCAACGTAGCCTCACGAGGCGACGTATTCCTGGTTATGCAGTAACGCTGTATCACGTAATGATCACCTGTAGTTTTTGTATGTACGAAGTAACTGGTAATGCAGGGGCGCTATTGCGTTGCAATTATTTAAACAACGCGGGAATTGTGTGTTTTTGGTACTATATAATACGTTGTTTTGTTTCGTTTCAGTTTACGATAACCAGCCATCAAATTTTTACTGGGACTTCTTGTATAATTACATTGGTGCGAACGAACGAGTAAGTCAGTTGTTATGTATATACATAGCCTATATCGTTTGCATATAACATATCATAATTATAACAGAGGGTGTATAAATCATGATAGATAGTCATAATCTTGCATATAGTATTGCAATATATAAACATATATAATGCATTATTGTTAGACAGATACTTATTTTTGCTCAGATCACTTTGAAAACAAAAGCAACATACATTAGAAATCATCCAAGTTCATAATTGATACAGTATGTTCATTAAGCTCGTGTATTTATCAATGAAATATGCGGATTGAAAAACGATATATTGTATCTTTTGGTAAGCATATATAGATAATGAATTGTAAAGATTGTAAATATAAGATAGCCAAAGCATACCCTCAGCTCGGTAAAAGACTAAAATTTTAGTTGACAAATTATTATCATTACTCTTATCTATATTACAAAATATAACATAACGATTGAAATGTAATGTAATTGTCGGTAAATAAAGTGTTTACATGAACAAATATTTGAATGTGTTTGTCCGTATGACTTTTGTATATCACAACGAAAACCAATACTAAAATGTAATGCAATGAAATTTGTGGCACACAAAATGTTGCAAACAACGTTGTTTGCTAAATTTTAAATGTTAATGTTTTTTGTTTCAGTATCACATACAGAGACCACAAACCGAAACGAGTCCTAACCCTGCATACGAAGTACATATCGTAAGTATACAAACAATTTTGACTGCCCAATCTTATATCCATGGCTGAAATGTAATAAAGGTTCTACACATTAATAAAAATCGTGTTTGAATAATTTGTTTTTCTGAAAAGAACGTTTACACCATTTTGACGGTTAGAATTTCTTTGATGTACTCTCTGCAACGTTTGCATGATTTGTCTTCCTAATTAACTGGATATATCTCTTGGAATTTAGACAGTACAACTGCAGTCGTTTTTGTTAACAAATATGTGCACATTTTTTCAAAAGCTCGGATTAACAGTATCTATAGATTTGTTATCATTGTCGCGCGATGTAATTTGAACGATATATATTACACGCGACTTACGCATTCTTTTCTTAAACACATATCTAACAATGTTTATATTTGTTTCAGGGCACCAATATGTAAACACTGCACAGATACCTAGACTATGTAAGTCTCATATGTAATCGGTCAATTGATTCTCTGTATGAAGAGGTATGAATAGTGTATATAGGTTGTATTATTTCAGATCCTTATTAGAGTGAACGAGGCGAGCGTATTATTTCTATACGAGCGTGCTTGTGTATATTAATTTATTAGTGTAACATTGTTAACTTATGTTTTCATAACGTGTGATGCATGTGCAGCGTTAGGTTATCTCTATTTGAACTGCCAGTTACTTCTCATTATCAACATATCAATTCGCAATCGTTGAAAATAGCCTGTATACTGAAGTTGTGAAGATTGTAAGAAATGTTGCAAAAGAGATATAATCTACACAATTATAATTATTTTGCGTTGTAGTTTTAGAGTGAAAACGTTGTTATGTTTTGTTATATACGTTTGTGTCTATTATATATGTCCACGTTTGAATACTCATGTTACGATAAAATATGAGTATGTATACATCAACAATTATAATACTTTATTTTTAATAAAATAAAGATACGTTCGTCATTGTTATTTAGTAATACACAGCCGTTTCACAATCTGATCACAAGAGATACATACAAGAACACAGTCCAAGCGGCCATTACATGCTAAATTATAAGGCTAATGATTTTGATTCAATGAGATTGGCTCACCTTTTGCCACAAACTGCACAATAATTTGTCATTGTGTTTTGACTGCTGGTCGCTAAGATGGATCCTGTTGATGCTTTGGGTGCTGCGCTTGTTGTTCGAAAAAGCTAAACCAAGAAATGACATATATGGGGTGAATAACTAGCTTTTAAAAAGCGAAACACTTGGTTATTGGTTGCTGCTTGAACGGTTTTATATTTGACACTGCTAATTCGGACCGCCGTGTACCACTCAAGCTTGCCGTCCACTACAGCCCCGATGCTTTGCGTAAGGTTTACGATAAAAATGTGCTAGTTTCGGGAACCTTTCGGAATAAAATGGGAGGAGCTTGGCCAGCGTGCTTGACTGCTTGTTCGGCATGTATTTGCGGAGTGGCATAAGACAGGTTGCGGTATAAACCCCGAAACCTATCCGAAGTCACCGAAGGCGGAAGAATGCCGACAGTTTCGGATTCAACTCCCGAGTGTTTACCGATCGTGCAAAACGGTTGTGGTAACATTGCAAAACGTGCTGAATAGTTTCCGATTTGTTGTCGACAGAATGCTGAAATGTTGCCGATTTGAAGTCGCGGTATATAAACGAGGCCGAACTATAATCGAATCAGTTGCTAGCCCGTTAATGGATGTTAGATGCATTCACATTGCACTTAATGTCATGCTTAATGTCTTGGCATTGCGACTGACATATACATCGATTATGGGACAAACAGGATTTGAGGATAACGCTAACAATGTTGGATGACATACTCCAGCGTCCAACGCCTCGCAATCAGAAACAAATACACAAGGTTCCGTAATGCTCTTCCTGCTGCCCATAAGCTTGCGATGGCGCTGAGAGGTTCCGTAACTCTCTTCCTGGTGGCCATAAGGTTGCGATGGTGCTGGTTCCGTAACGCTCTTCCTGCTGGCCATAAGCTTGCCACGGCGCTGAGTGGCATGACATCTGGGGACTTGTTTGTTTGTTTGGATTTTTCGCCGTATTCAACATTATTTTAGTCATATAACGGCGGTCAGTTAACCTACTCACACTTTTCCTGGGTAAGCTGGTTTACCAGTACTAAGTGCACATACTTATGCCAGTAACTGACAACTGCCCTACTTGAATCAGAGGTAGGGGGAGAATGGCCGTAGAAATAATTTCATGACCAATGCCCGAACAAGTTATGTGGCCGGGCTGGGAATCGAACCAGCGATCCTCCGATTTGTAGTCCAGTGCTTTAACAAATGAGCTAGCCGGCCCGGCGACATCTTTGGACATATGTGGACATGTACGCCTCCTTGGTGTATGACTTCTGTGCTGCTGTGAAAAGTGTATGCCATTTTGTTCAAGAAGTGTCTACTCCCAGCTTCAGGAGTATAAGGGTGAAGTTCTGGCCATTCCAAATACTTCAGAGGCCTGACGTGAAATGGCCTTAAAATTTGAGAGAAGGTGGAACATGCCCCATATTGTTGGCTTTCTCTTGGCACTGCTTGTTTTAATAGCCGAAAAGAGTGGGATGTGCTTGGGCATTCCTTAGAGACTTTTTCATAGATGTTTTCTTTCCAGCTTGTGCTTTCATATAACGGTTTTTGCCTTCAAGACCATGACCAAGGTTCATACCTTCTTGAGTGGTCAAGGGCTTGCTGACTGGTAACTTCACGCCAAATCTCGTCTTGAAGAGCTTGCCATCAACTTGCACCATGATAAGTGAAGAATGCCGATATTGTCACTTCGAAAACTATTGGCAAATCAACTGCATCACTTCTGTTGTCGCTCTTTTACAGTTCGGGAAACTCGACTCACGCATGGCGTTGCTTCTGCTGACAATCGGCTTCTTCAGCGCGACGATTCGGCATCTTACATTATATGTCAGATCGGCATGGCTTCTGCGCGTATACTCGAACATTGCTCTTCCACTCGTCGTCTCAGCTTTGAACATCGATTCATCTTCTTTCAGGGACCGCTCCGGATGGCTAAACAGATTACGAAGCCTCACAGAAGACTTTCCGAAGATTCCGAGTCAATGACGATGGGTACCCGAACATCCAGAATGATCGCCGATGGTTGGCCGAAGACCCCGAAGCCATCCCGAATTAAACTTTCGGCGCCGATATTTTAAAACGATCCCGATCATGTCCCGAAGTGCAAAGAAGGTTTCAGAATTGTTAAGGAACGACACGGAAGGGTTCCAGCACATCGCGAAGACATGCCTAAACATCCCAATTTTGCCAAATTCGCTTTCGGGAAACTAGTTGAGGGCCTAGTGGGCGGCAAGTTTTAATTACCGAGGAATTAGTCTTCCGTCGTGTATAAGCAGTCTAATTAACCGAAGATTCATCTGTTTCTTGAACGAGAATGACGTCCTGGAAGACGAACAGAATGGATTCAGAAAAGATCTTTCATGTAAGGATCTTGTTTTTACACAGTACAGTATAGTAAATATAACGAGTCTGTTTGCAGCCTATATTGACTTCAAACGCCTTTGAATTTATTGATCGAAAAATTATGCTGTATAAACTACTAGCTTGTGGAAATGATGGAAAAATATACCAAAACATTAAGGCACTGTACGACAAAACAATGGCAACGGTTAAAATTAAAAACAAGTCTATTTGGCCTTCATTGCACTATTTTATC